>VXBU01015629.1:277514-295325 GCA_013400315.1 Bombycilla garrulus | reverse complement strand
CTTCTCAGATATTGTCCACTGTAGGGTATTCATCAACTTAGCTCTTCAGGGAGGATCTAATCTAAAATTGTGCTTTTCTTGTAGTCATCATATTAAAGCCCCAGTCTTGCTCAGGCTACCTTAGCTTTGCTATAAAGTGTTCTAAATTATAAGAACAGTAAGAAAGCTGATAAGAAAGGTAAGAAAATGAATGATTAATACTAAAAAAAGCAATACAAAGCATGAATAATGAGTCATCCTTCAAAATGTGTGTAAAGTAGAAAAAAGTAGATCAATCTGCTGCTAATAACATACAATGTTTAAAGTACAACTGCATTTAGGAGATACTTATGCCCGGTTAATTCCCTAGGACTCAATGAGCACTGCAGCTGCCTTGTATTATAGGTAATTTCTCAAAGCCATAGTGACATGTTTGGTAAATGACCAGTTATTGCTTAAACTAAAGAGGTGGATTAAAGAGTCTGAGGACATCTATAATAAGGAGAATAGTAGGGATTAGGGAAAAAAAAAATGACAAAGAGCTTCTGTGTAACCATCTGGTATGGGCATCTCCTGAACATTTAGTTTTCATTACTACACAATAACTGTACTTTTATCTTGGAGAGAACTTTGAAAAAGCACCAAGTAAATTCCTCTTACCAACAGCTGAAGGTCCTTTTACTAACAACTTTATAGCAGATGTTTTTTTGTTCAAAACTGAGGTAGGAGAGATTTCCTTTTATTTTATCCACCAGTACACCTTCTGACCCTACTGACTTCCCAAGGTTGGCAACTTGTGAAGTCTATGGCTAGTTCAACATCTTGCTATAGAGTCTCAGCCTCCTTCACAACTTCCTAATGATTTTGCTTCACTTTTGCCTTTCTTTAAATTCCCACAAAAATATTTTCTTTTTGGTATGCATCACTTGTTTAAATTTAAACAGAATGATCACTTTTGTCCTGTTAAAACAGCCAGTGGGAGTAAGACTATCACGTTTCAATATCTTTCACCATGCTTATGGTTATTTCTTCATTACCTTTCATTGCATCGCTATCCTGTTAATTCCATGTGTACCGTGGACAACATTTTTAAAATGGCCTGTAAGGCCTTTAAAATTACCTTATTAATTTTTCATCAAAACATGGGTGTTGAAGATATTAGAAACCTTTCTTTCAGTATGAAAAGTTGATTGTCAGGCTGTGTCTCTAAATAAAAGTGATTGTGCCCAGATTTATTTGGGGTTTTGGGGTATGAGTTAATAATTTTTTTTTATTATTTGATTTTAAAGGATAAGCATGGATTTCTTAAAATCTTTGTTACAACACTTTGTGAGTAAATCACTTCATGCAGAAACACTATTGTTGACACTTTGTTGGGGGGGCTGTCTTTTGTACAGGAATGTACTTGTCCTCAACATGTCAAGTTTCAATTTTAAAAATATCACTCTAATTTATTGATTCACCAAAACATCTGATTCAAGCCAAAACTGAGAAGATCATGAAGGCTATATTATAGGAAGGAAAATGCACTTCTTGGAATAGGGATATGACAGATCTTCATTCATTACATAATGAACAAAAGACTAACAAAACCAATACCCTAATAGAGCTGTCCACTGAGGCTGTGAATACAGGTGTCCACCTCCAAAAGCTGTGATGATGCTCATGATGCCTTGGGTTTTAGCTTCTAAGGTTTTTTTATTCTCTGCTGCCTGGGATGTAACTCTGAAACTTTGTATTAGGTGTTAGTAAGTTCTCCTCACAGGGTAGTTGACAAAACAATCCCTTCCCAGCTAGGGAATCAAGGACAACGTTACCCAAAAAGCACAAACAACAGCGAACAGAAGGGGGAAAGCCAGGGGGTTGAGACTTCATAACCCGGAGCTGTAATTGGATAAATGAACCCAATAGGTAGATGAACCAAAACTTATAAAGGTGTGGTAACTTGTAACTGGGATCCATCTTGGATCTGACCTGGGTGTAGCCCTGGCCAGACTCTTGTGCTGCCCAAGGTGTATCCTTTTAAGACTCTTCAATAAATACCCCTTTTATTTCTGTTACTGTGTCTAATCTCTGTTCCAGGTCAGCCTTTTGTGATAAATGAATCTGATTCATGCTAACTAAGCCATAACAATATTAGCAATATTATAACCATATTGATAGGAAATAATTGTTACAAAGCAATACAGGGACATCAAACAGTGAGACAAAACACATGGACTCTTCTTGCAGATGTTAGCAGAGAGTACTTAAATGCAGGATGCAAATGATTAGGATCTCAAAATAAGACTTCAGCCTTGAGATGATTCTCAATTTAGGGAGATACAGGATATAGGATTGAAATAGACAGACCCTCCAAAAAGACTTGGGCCTAGGAGTTAGCCAACTTGGGACAACTCCAGGTACACAGCTTGAATTAGGCCTTTTTATGAAATAATTAAGTTTATTTTTAGGACATATGCTTGATTATTTAATCAAAATCTTAGTGCGCATGTGCCACCCGAAGGGTCACCCAGCGGACAATGATGAAGATGAGAGCCTTCATTGGAAAGAAGACCCCTGAAAGGCTTGGAAGACCCCTGAATACCAGTAGAGTATGTGCAATGCAAGATAATGATGTAGATTTTAGGAATCGAAAGTAGGAGGAGAGTTACAGGAATATTGATGAATATGTATTTTCATACAGCATACAAGCATGGATTTCCGTGTAAACCACTTTGTACGTGAGGCACGGTGAGGAGTCTGCCCCATACCCTGGTCGGTTTTGCTTATGCTTTATACAAACCTATATTATACTTAAATCACTTATTGCCAAATTTTGTATATGCTTCATAATATACTTAATTATATTCATTTATATAAAATGCTGAATTAAAAATTGCTGCTAAATTTAATTTTGTTGTTTGTTAAATTGGACAGATAGAATCACATTCATAACACTGAATAAGAAGAAGGAAGAGAGGGCAACTAGTGTAGCAGCAATTTTTGCATCACCAAAGGTTGTTGACTGAGGATTCTACCACCTGAATTAAATGCTCTGCACTGAGTTGGGCCATGGGCCACTTCCCATGTCATGATATATTGACTATGTCAACATAATGACACAAATGTCTCACTAAAGATGAGCTGTCTTTGAATCATTTCACCAGTCTCTAAAGTACATATCTAATTTTCACCATAATTTATTTCTATCTTGTTCTATTTTTTTAAGACCACCATATTTATTACAGACCAAATAAACTGAACTGCTGTTTTCAGATTTCATGTCACGTATGCCATTTTGTCAACTTGCCATAAACTTTCAGTCCCTTTTTTTCTTTAAAGAAATTTTTCACTATTTAAATGAATAAGCTGACTGACTAAGGAGAAAGTTCTCTGCCTTTTGTTTGTGAAGCTGAAGGTGGGAAAGTGAGCAGGGCTATTAAGTTACAGTTCACTAAGCAGCATCACAGATATTAGAAGCACTGGGTTTAATAACAGCTAATACAGCAATGGGGAACAAAGACACATGGACCCCTGCACGAGTTTCTTTAAGAGCTTCCATAATAGAATCCCACTTGGCAAGGTGCCTATAAGTATTGGCATCGCTGCTCCTGACAGTACTTACATGTTTCTGTCCTACTGCCAGCCAGGCTTACAATTGAAAAGTCCCAGTAGAAGGGAAATCTTTTACATGTGTGGACACCCAACCCAGCAAGGTATTTAGCTTAGCATTGGAGATGTCTGTATGCTGATGATGATGCAGGAGCTGCCATAACAGGACTAGGCTCTGTCTTTGTTCCAGGGATATTTTTCCTCCCATTATTCTTCCACTGCTCACCTGATAGGTGATGGGCACATATTTGGGTTCCTTTACCAAAGTTTTCCTGGTCTACCCTGATTCCTGGTCCACATCTTTCACCGCCTTTGAAATGTCCCAGTTTGGGCAGCCATTTGTAGCAATGGGGAGCAAAGACACACAGACCTCCTTGCTTCTGCCAAAGAAGGTCTTTTATTGTAATGAACTGACCCTTTTTATTTTCTAAACTTGAACCAAAACAAGCACTCACGGGCTGCCTGCCACTGCTGTGTCACTGTTCATGCATCCCTTTACCCAATCACCTCTCTGATCATGCGGCATCCATGAATCTCCTCAAGCAATCACTGCCTCACACAAGGCAAGCACATGCCAGCCACACAACCTGTTCTCTCGTTACCTGACTTTTACCTTCTTGTTAGCTGAACCTTTCCTACAGTGCTTTCCATTGAGTAAGTGAATAGAGTTTCTTGTCTCCCAGAAGCTAAAACAGAGTTTTCAGGCAGGTTTGTAACTAGAGCAATGGAACTACCTGCTTTAGCAGGTTCCTTGGTGGATGACTAGAGGTGAAAATGTCAAGTCTATGCTATGGTTTATGCCTTTCCCCTACATGGTTAAAAATATCCCAGGCACCAGGCCGCATTTTAAATCGATAGCCAAGTGCAGTGTCTGTCAGTCAGAGCTTGACTTGATGCTAGTGAACAGCTGCACATTTTGGATTTTGGTGAAAACTATGAAGCCAATGCACTTATACTGTCATACGAAAAATCCAAAAAAGGGACAAAAGTATGTCAGTCCAAAAAGTGAAATGGAACATATCATTAACTTGTGAAGGCCATTAAAACTGAGAATTTACATGACTTTTTAGCCTGAGTCAATGTGTCACTGAAAAAAAAATGGATTAAGAATGTAAAGTTTCAGGTCAGCCATAGGCTCTTGAGGTTGATGCAAAAAGGTTCCATAACAGTCTGGTGTTAGTCAGACCATAGGCAACAACAGGATCACAGTACACAGTTAGACAAAGTGATATATAACTAAACTGATAAGTCACTTGATTAACTCTTTCGTATTGTCTTTTTTTGTTTGTTTGTTTGTCCTCACACAATGAACTACCTTCAAATGTACTTACTGAAGTATATTTTATGGAGATAAGTGTTTAACTGCTGTTTTATGTCTTTGTATGTCATTAATAATTGTGAGTCAGTAGAGCAAGTAACAGTTGCCTAACTAGTTTGATTTCAGAGACAAAAATAATTCTGTTCCTGAGCTCTATAAAAAGAATAACATAAACATGATAACTCAGCTGTTCTGAGTTATGTTCCTACTATAAATTATGTAGTGTTTTACAGACTGAAACAAAGAAGCCCATATTGTGACACTATCATATGGAAAATGTAAATTCATGGCCACCCTCCTTTGCATGTGCTTAAAGAGAGCTTTGGGTCTTTCTTTGATTTGGGATTTCAGAGTATGCGGACCTGAATATCACAACAGCACTTTGAAAATGTGTGGAATTAGAAAAGAGTTTAAATAGTACAAAAAAGAGCATTTAAACTTCAAGAAAAAATATTCCTGAAAAAGGTATTTGATTTAGGAAAACATGCAAAAAATAATATTTTACAGCTGGTAGAATCCATGTGAAAAAGAAATTATACATTTAAGAAATTAGATATATGATACAGAACAACTCTCTCCATAAAGAGACCAGAACAGGCAGGGTTAATGACATTCTATGCCCATGCAAGTAAACTTAGGAGCCAAGGAGACTTCGTAAAGGTTTTGAAAAAAAAAAAAAAAAGATTAAAAAATGAGTGATATGTGAGAAAAGAGTGAAACCCAGTGATACAGCCTGAGTAAAAAATCAGCCCATTGATAAACAGTTTACATGTAAACATGCTGATCCAATCTTTCCCGGGTTAATCACATTTTCTTCACTAATCTAAGTAATCCTATTGCTTACATTTTCTTAGTTAGTCCAGAAAATGGACATAAATTCATATTCCAAAAATAGTCAGGACTAAATTCTTGAATTATCTGTTTTCAGCCTTCTGCCGATGAAATTCATACCAGGACCATCAGTAATTGAACAAGAAAGACTTACACCCTGGACTCCTGAGGGTGACTGAGCAACACCACTGAGGTTTGTAGAAAACGATGGCCAGAAGCGGAGCCATGATGTTTAGTGACTCTCTCTAGACCATTCTGCTTTGGGCATGGCACATAGGCCAGTAAAATCCCATTCTGCTAATACTAAGACACAGTCTGGGGTAAACTAAAAGACTTTCTGAATTGCTGTATTTGGGCCCTTTCACATAAGATTAAATCTATTAAAATCTACAGAGAAGAACACTAGGAAATGTATCATGTATATCAAAAGATTAGGAAAAGTATGTTAAAAATGCTGGGGAGAATCTAGTCTCAAAGGTACATCAAATCACAAAAATGTAAAAGACATTTAAATCCATTTATGTGGAAATTCTAGTTCGACACAGAAGCCAAAATCAAGTCTAGTCAATCAGTCAACTCTGTTTTACAGGGTTTTTCTTTATTTTCCTTAATCCACAAAGAATTTAAATCCTCAAGTTATACCAGCATCCAAATGAGAGAGACAGATCTTGACAACATGGACAAATATTAGAGATGAATGAAATAGTTAAGACAACACAGAGATCAACCCAAATCCTCACTAAGAAAAGCAGATGGAAATTCATGATAATTGAATGTGTACTGTTAATTTTAGGTTTTTGCACCATTTCATGCATATATGAACTAATTCCTGAGTCTGGGGCTAGAAGAGATGGTGCAAGGTGGACTAAGACAATACTAGTATTTTCAGTGGGAATGGAAGATGATTACATGAATGTTTTTACACGTACCTTTTATTCCTCATGGGATTTCCAATAGAGCTATTTTTAAGCAACAGGAGTTTGGCTAACTTGAAAATAAAATAATAACAAATATGAATATATAGATTTTGGAGGGCTGGATTTTACCTCTTCACCCTTCCTTTTTTTGCTTTTAATGTCTATCTAGCATATGAATAACCAGCAGAAAAAGAAAGGGAGAGGGGAAGAAGAAAGAATTTCACATTCCTGTACTTCAGCCAGCACATTCCTTGGGAGCATAAGTGTGGTGGTTCAAAAAATGCAGACTTTGGAATTTATGTGATTTTGGTATGTGTAGCAATGAACTTTGGATGCATTAATAAAAATGGTTGAAGAATGTGCACCTTTTCGGGGGGTCTGTTTAATCTATTTAGCTCTACAAATTACAACATATTTTGTCATAGATTACTCTGAATTAAAAGTCACATAGAAGCATCTATAAACATTAAATCATGCAACTGTTTATGCATCTGTCAGCTGGAAGTAGCAATGCACATAATGCAAGGCATATAATGCATGGAAGAGAAATAGTGTGATGCCAGAGGCATAGAGTTAAGAGCCAGGAGCCTTGGGTACAACACTAAGCTCTGCCACAAATGTCCTTGTGACCTTGAGAAAAAACCTCTCTCAGGTCCTCCTCTAAATGCTTCTCTTTCTCACAGGCTCATTTTCAGCTCTAATTAATTAATAGCTGTTAGGCATTTTTCCATCGCTTTAGAGAAGGGCACCATAAAACATAGTATATTCCATTTGTCCTGAGATGAAAACTTAAAAAGAAAGGGAAAATCTGTGAAACAGATTAACACCACCCCCTAACACACCCAATAAAAAATCACAGAACCAAAAGTTAATGGGCTACCTACCCTCCGTCAGTCTGACCTGCTGACTCCTTGCAACATTTTCACATGTGCTGGAATTCAGCCCTTTCTCTTTTCTTCTATATTTCCCTTTCCCACCCTTCCTAGAGTTCCTACCTGCACAGCTTCTAAAGTTTTAAGTGCCTTACATTTACCAGATTAAGTTAGTTTAATTGCAGGTCTTTTAAGTGTTCATGCTCTCATTCCAGAGTTGGTAGTGTTTCCACTGCAGAAGGCAAACCCGCAGCCAGAAAAAATCTACATTTCTTCTCCTACTGGCTTGCATCAGCTTTCCTGGCCTACATCCATTAAGTCAGCTGAGCAAGTAGGAAAAAAAAAGTCCATTTAATGTTACTCAAGATATATAAAACAACCCTATAAAATAATACAAGCCCTACTTATATGTCTACATATAGTAATCCAAAAATATTTTACAGGAGATCAGATATTTTTATTCTCTCTAGACATGACTGGTCTTTCATGTTAAAATTTAGTAGGATTAAGTTCAGTCTCCATTTCAACTCTTTGATTGGTTATATACAATGCATGTAAAAAAGGAACCATCAGGAATTAGTCCTTGGCTGAAATTCATTGAATTTACTGAATGTAAATCAAAATATAGGAAGCATAAAGTCCAGTCAGGTTGGGGAGGTTGCATTGCTGGCAAATAGAAAAAGCAGAAAGTCTGATAAATTTTGAGTCCAAAAAGTATTTAGAGTTTTCTGTGTCATAGTACACAAGATCAGTAATTTATTCAATGTTTTTCTGTTTGTTAGGAGGAAATTAGTATTCTTTTAGAAAGGTATCAATTCAAATCCTCATATTTCCATAGTTAAATTGCTCACAGTATTTAAAATCAATGCCTCATATCTTGTCTGTATATGTCTCCAAACATTCGCCTTGTTATGGCTTTTTATGGTACAATAAACTGTTGCTTGCTACCAGAAACTCTTATACATGCAGAAACTTTGAAACTGTAACCAAGAAATTTCTTCTCTTCCTGAGTTTTTTCTTGGCTAATCCAAGGAGACTGAACTTCTTGGTTTATCACTTCAAGGCATATTTTCCAGATCCTAGACTCATTCTTCTTGCATTTTCAGAAACATTTCCAATTTTTTTTTTTTTTCATGGAAAGATTTTCTTATTCTGTTTCTGTCTTAGAGTACTCTGTGGCTATCTACTGTTCCCTTGGCCATGAAGTGCACAGTTCTTTTGGAAGTACTTACATTCCTGAATATAATACAATAAAACGGTTACATCAGAGTGTTATTAAGATTGATGTGCATTGCTGCTGAGGAACCAGAGAATAGCTAGACTTGGAAGGAACCTCTGGAGATCATTTAGTCCAACCCCCACACCAATGCAGGGTCATGTAATTAGTTTCTCTAATTATCCATGGATATATTCACTGATCAAATTTACCTCAATGAGGATTTATTATGTTAAAAATTGCAGAGAATGCAATTATAAAAGCATGGTAATATTCCAGAGAAATATGTGGAATAACATTTGTTCTGTGTAGTAGCTGATTATAGTCAGAAAAAAAATTCTCCCATTTATTTTAGATTTTGAACAGGTTAGCTGCAATAATTATAATAATTAATTTTCAAATGAATTATGGGTAGTTAATTTTGGCATAAAATCTGGTGTGAAGACTCATTATCCATTTTACAAAAAAGAAAAGCAGGATGAGAGAGAAGTTGAAAGAGAAAAATTCATTTTACTCACATGATTACTGATTCAAAAAGACCAGCAGGCAGTATTTTCTTTAATGCTATCAATCAGACATTGAGCTGAATTTTCAAAACTTCCCCTCCCAGTTACAGTCACAAAATATAAATACAAAAGCACCTCTGCATGCTAGAAAATAATTGTGCTCACAGCAAACAGAATTCACTATGCAAAATTATGTAAAACCAAAACTAAATGCAATATAAGGAAAGAACAAAGAAAATGAAAGAATGAAAAACTGCAAGGTTGGATGGACACTGTGCATTTCTTAATAATAATATTAATTTTATTAATTTTAATTAGTTTTCAGGTTTGTGCTGGTTTGAAAGCAAAACCAGTGAGACTCCAAGTCAGAAATACAATTTAATAAGAAGAAGTAAGACGCAGTAGTACAAAAGAAAAAAACAACCACTGAAATAATCAGACTACAACCTGACACCCTGCTAGTTAGGGTGATGGTAACAGTACAGATGAGGTGGTCTTGCTACAGTGGTGATCCTGTAGAAAGGTCTGGTAGCTCTTGTCCTCTGGAAACCAGTGGGTAAGGGCTGCTTGTTCTGTCCCAATCCCCACATTATATCCAGGTGGGAATGCTTGGCTCCTATCCCTGGGTGGAGCATCTCACAATGGGCTGATGTCATTCTATGAGTCATGGGGTGGGTCCTTAATTGCCCATTAAACACAAATGGCTCCCGAGGGAGTTATCTATGACTCATGGGGCAAGGCACTGATGGCCCATTAACAGGAGATAGTCCAGGGGAGGAGGCAAGGAAAACACTGCCCCTCCTGGTTTCAACAGTTCATGGAGATGGAGATAGAATACAGACCTTCTGGAATATTTTACATTGTAACCTAGGACAAGGTTACTGCTTCATTTTGTAAAGATGGATTTTGATTTTTAAATACATACCATAATTGTTTCCAATTTTATTTATGACTATTCTATAGTGTATTTTTTGTTAGGAATCCAAGATACTTGTGATAGAATTTCTTATTCTACTTATTCAGTGACACCCTAACTAACAGTAGCTTTAACACAGCCTTAAGCTAACATAAAAGTAGCTTTATGATCCTCTGTGTACCTTGACAACATTATATTCAAGTCTGCAATATAAGGTTGCTGAAGAAAGAAAGAAGCATTTCACATATACAGGTGCCTACCCATAGAAGTGGCTTAGGAGGTCTTCCTGACACAGGGTACAGTACTGGAAGCCAAATAGCTCTTTCAATGCATTGGAAAAGTCATGAAAAAAATAATAAGAAAATAATGTTCAAAATAAGGTATTTGAAGTCAAATAATTAACTGGGGTTTTTGTTTTTTTCCAGTTCTAAAATTGACAGCAATACTTGCTTTCACCATTCAGTCATGGGTCAGAAGGGCAATAGTGGTTCTTCCTGAGAAACTAGTAAGACATGAGAAGATATTCAATCTCTCTGTTTCAGTTTCAGCCAGAACGCTCAATCTCCAGGGTGCAAATTATTTGAACAATTTCTAGATTCCCTTTTTTTGTGCTGGGGGACCAGAACACTCAATGTCCAAGATACTGTGAGTTTGTTAAAGGCAGGCATTTACAAAAAAATCCAAACAAGCCCAAACCGCTTGTACTAAATGTTTCACATTTATTAATTATTTTATCTATTTGGATTTTTCATCTGGAGATTTGCTTTTTGCTTTCTATCCTTTTACCTCTTTTTCAGTTTTTCAAAACAGATGAGTTATTATATCAGAGCCTGCTGAAAGATATCTTTCATTGACAGCAGAACTCATTTTTACTGAAATGTTCTTAGTTCAAGCTGCTGCCTGAGGGGAGTTTTCCAGTATGCAAACTGCAGTGCTTTTAGGGAGACAGACATTCTCCATGCTGCCATCACAGAAATGGAGAAAAAGTTGATTGTCAGATTCTGTCACTCCCCTGCATGCTTCCCATTCCACTCTAGCACACCTTCAGAGCTTTTTCTCAGTGACAGGACCAGATGACCCAACAGCTGACCTATATTTTGCCGCTTTTCCCCAGTGGTGATGTTCTGTGTACTTGGCAAAAATGGAAGGCACAGATCATGGAACACGGGAGTGTTGCCAGGAATGAGCAGCCAGAAGAGTTTCTTCCAGCTAAAACACAGTAAAATTTTGCATAGAACAAACTCAATACATTCATCTTCAAATACTGTTTACCACAGAATAAAATCTCCTGGACTTAATCTAGTGCATGCCCTATATTGAACCATAGGTTAAGCCTACTAATCCCTTCATTATGTATTTGCAAATTGAAGGCTTCAATCAATCTCGCCTCTGATTTTTTAAATAATAATGTGCTGGCTGCCTAATAAACTGTTTGATATAAGTAGCATTTTTCCTTCTGTAATCTATTGAGTTCAGTGTACAATCTAATTGCAGATATTACTTTGTTCATACTCAGAATTCTCAGGCTTGCAACCTAAACATAGGTTCTTTAAAAAAAAGTTTAAGACATACTACCTGCTTTTAGAATCACAATTATCAATCCTAGTAATTTAGTAATTTACAGGTGAGTGGCATGTTTGCTTATATTTCTGTTTAAAAAATGTACATCCAAGCACCTTGTTCTATTTCACATGACCAGAGCCTGAAGACTTGCAAGACTCCATTTTACTCCTACAGCATCTCCATCCTCCAACAGCTTTGTATCCTGTATGTACTTAACAAATAGTTAACAGAGTTTATTGGTATATGTAAAAAAATAATGGAATACCAGTTTTTACCAGCTGTGGCCCTGCTTTCAGATACTTGCCTGTCCAGGTAAAAATGGAAACATTCCAATCAGAATTTTTCTACCTGACAGATTTCAATCCTCTCTTTTGATTTCTCTTATTTTCTTGTGAAACCTCTGTAGAAAATGCTCTCTGTGAGGTTATTAAAAGAGTCCTTCTTTGAGTGCTGGAGTTTTCAAAATAATAATAAAAACCTATATGCACACACACAAAATAATTGAAGGGAAAAAAAGAAAAAAAGCTCCAGAATATTCATTGAAGATTCATTAGCTAGAAATCTTATCTCATTTATCCTGTGAGTTTTCCCAGGCACTGTGTCTTCTATGTTGTCCCTTGCATAATGTCAAGAAAACTGTTGGCAGTTTTACATATAGAGATAATATTAGGTTGAACTAAAGATTTTCATAGGTAAGGTGCTTTGCTAACAGTAATGGTCTATCCAAATAAAAAGGCCATGCTGGTAATCAACAGAAGATTTAATCGTCATGCACCTCTATAGTGTTGATTATGAACAACAAATTTTTTAAAAGGCCTGCTTTAAAAATAATATTCTGCTCAGCAACAGGAATTTCAAGTGGCACAGAACCCTGGTGGTACAAAGGGGAATAGATACATGCATTTTCCCTAGCAATCTATATTTCAGCTGTGGATTAGTTGCTGTGTATATGCATAGGGAGGAAGGGAAAAAGGGCCATGAGATGAGTTCAGATCCTATGATTCTGACAGTGGGCTAAAATCCTAGTTTTGATTTTTTTTGGTAAAGTATATCTGGGAAAGTATGTTTTTTTCTTTGTGTTCTATTATAATGTTTGCCAACTGCTCTTAATTCTGCGACCTGTGAAGCTTTCAGAAATAAATAGAGCAGATCAATGTACTAGATTCAAGATTTGTTTTAACACTAATGTTCTGCTTCAGCAGGCATTTAGGTTCAAATGAGAAGCATGATAGATATGCTAAAGTTTAGTTGATTAACATGGGTTTTAATACTGATATTTGTAGAGGACTTAAAGAAGGACAGGACTGAAATATTGGAAGAAGTGTGTTCATGCAATTACACCTTAGAGACCAGAGTACAATCTTCTGATGGTTTTATTGCTACTATATTTGAAGGATACAACTTGGATGCCTGCCTTTTCTCTCTTCCTCCTCCTCCTTCATGTCTCCTGCTCAGTATGTTAGTGTCTGTTAAACATATTTTTAGGCTCCTTGGTGTTCCTTTCACACTGCATAGTCATGGTATCTTATTACTGTCATGTCCAATAAAGGAGAAATAATTCCCTTGGGCTTTATTGTGCCTGAATCACCATTTAAGATTTTGCCCTGTCAGAAAATGAATGTCAATGGCAACTCTTCAATTGTTAAAGAGGAAAGCAACCTTCATACTGAATTTGAATTAATTTTTGTTTCAGTGTGAATTGCAGGCCTGATTTCTTACCAATGAGGGAGTACATGAAAAGTCTGTATAAAAATTCTGTCTCTGAGAATAAATTTAGCCTAACTTTATTAAGTCTAGTCTACATCTGTCTCCATAAAAAATACAATAGTATTTGATTTACATAGCTGCATATTAAAACAGTACATTTGGAGTTATTACAATGTCACAGACACAATTAACGAAGAATCAGGTTGTCAAGCATCAATATTTGGTTCAGAAGACATTTAATGTGTCCCTAGCTCAAGTAGCAACTTACACTCTAGACTTGATCAATTCACTTGTTCTGTTTTCTTTTTGAGCACCAAAGAAAATCTTTGAATATCCCAATCATTTTGCTTGTATGGAGAGAAACGTTGAACACAAATAGGATATTATTTGTAAATGCCAGCTATTTTGCTAGAGAAATTTCCTCTTTGCTTCATGAGTCAGTAATTTCAGACAACTGAAAGCATTGAATTAAAATCACTTTAAAATTATTATGCATGTTATGTCATGTCATGTTATAAAGTAAACATACCAATTAAAGTGTTTTCCAAATAGTTTCAACAAACAGCATTGCACAAGAACACAAATATCCAAGGGTTCTGTGTTGCATTTTCCAAAGACAATTGCAGACACCTAATTTTTAATGGTCAAAAAGGCTCTGACAAAGTCAGCAGAAATGTATACAAATATGAATTTTTTACCCCTCTTTCATGGCATAATTCTCAACTGTAGGAGATTACTTTAGATTGAGCAATGTCAGCATAGGAATACCAATAAATTATAGGGTCCTGTTCCAAACAACAGAATGAAGACTTTCAAAAACACATACTTTAAACCTTACCTGACTTGCACAGCACAAAGCTGTATTGATTGTGAAAATCAGCAGGTTTATGGGTGCAGTAAGATTTACAGAGCCCAACAGCTCTGATGCACCATATTACTAAATGCATGGAGAAACCTGTACCTCAGGAACTTAAGACTCTTTCACTCCCCATAAGTACTGCTCTATAAAAGAACCTTTGTGCAGTAAATACTTGCCATCATTCAAAATGGTCTTAAACAAAGGTTTTTTTAAAATAAATAGTGTTAGTATTTTAAAATCTTGAAAGATTTAATCCTGTTGAAAGAGTTAATCCTGTCAATGTAAATGTTCAGAAAATCCAAAGATCTGATAGGAACCTTATAGTAATGGCTGAGGATTTTACATTTCATTTGCTTGAATACTAGACATTTGAAGAAAGATGAGGTAATGACACCCTTGAGATTACAGATGGGTTTTTTCCCCTACGAAAAATTTATAAATGCTTGGAAGTGGAACGACAGGGTGATAAAATTAGAAAAGCTCTTGATTTTAAGAAGCATGATTATCTGCACTGAAGGATCAGGAGCACTGTTTTCCAGTAAGTGGCAGTAGCAGCTGGCATGAAGAAGTACACACCCAGGCAAAATCAGTCAGTCATAATTTAGAATTCAGTGATAGCCTGAGTTAAAATAAAATCTATTTTTTTAAATCTTTAATCAAATGATGCAAGAATCAGATCCTCAGCTGCTATAAATGAGACTCCACCAGGAGAAATGTGTTCAGTTCTGGGACCTTCAAAATAAGGATGTGGACCTCCTGGAGTGAGTCCACAGTAGGCTAGAAAGATGATCACAGGAGTGGAGCACCTGTGAAGACAGGCTGAGGTAGTTAGGGTTGCTCAGCCTGGAGAAGAGAAGGTGCCAAGGAGACCTCAGGATTTTCCAGTGCATAAAGCCACCCTACAAGAAAGCTGAAAAGGGAATTTTTACAAGTGTATGTAGTGATAAGACATGAGGTAATGGCTTCAAACTGAAAGAGAATAAGCTTTTATGAGATATTAGGAAGAAATTCTTTACTGTGAGTGTGGTGAGGCACTGAAACAGGTTGTCCAGGGAAGTTATGGATGTTCCATCCTTATCAATGTTCAAGGCCAGGTTGGATGGTATTTTGAACAATCAGGTCTGGTGGAACATGTGTCTCTGCCCATGGCAGGGGGTTTGGAACTAGATGATATTTAAGGTCCCTTCCAAGTCATACCATTCTATGAATATATGAATTCTAGGCAGATCTTGGAATTATGTGAAGGTCTCCCAGCTGAAGATGTGATGCAAACTAGAATCGACTGGCCATATGCTCCATTGTTTTAATTTTCAGGTGGTGGAATGGCAAGAGTGTGTGACAAAGTAACAAATTAATTGTTTTTTCCTTGTTGTGACTATCATATGATTTGAAGCATTATTGAAGATATCTAATGATGTTGCATTTTTGTGAAACAGAGCTGGAAACAGACCTGTAATATAAACTCAAGTTTCTGTGGCATCATGTGTTTGTTTTTAGTAAATAGACAGCATGCAGTGGAATTTCCATAAAATAATTTTTTATATGACAAATTTTTGGATTTATGGCTCATAGTACTGGTCTGATTTAACTGAAAATTAGAATCTGGTCTAAGACACTGTCAAAGGCAATTTCCCCATGGACTTAATTAGGATCAAAACAAACTTGGAACATTTTTTCCAGGGAACTAGATTAGATGCTTGAATAAGCAGTCTTCACTGGCCAAAATACATACAGAACTGAACCAGTCTATGCAAATTTATGTTGCTTGTACAGTATTTTTCAGCAAATCCCCAGTAAAAATGTCAAGCTAACTACCCCATATTGTATTGAAATATTCTTTGTGTTTGATTTTCCCTTTCATCTTGTTGTACGTTTTGTGTGGATTTTAAGTCTCTTTTATTTCTTCCTTACCTTCCATGTGCTGTTTTTCTTCACTGCATTTCCAGACCTAGTTATTCTGAAGATCAGGATCTGTGTTGGTATGGTTGGAATTCAGTGATTTCCACAAGCATAGAGATAAACAACTAGATACCTGCTCACCCTTTATTCTGACTAGTGAAATGTCACAGTGTATGTGATAAATTATCCAGTTTATATATGTGGCAGAAATTTGGAAAATACCTATCCCCATACAGGAAGGAGAAAAATTGCTGGACTAAGAGACCTAAGCATTTCTATGATGTATGCCCAAAGATTTTTTTATCCCAAGGGGGATGAGACTCCAAAGACCTTGCCACTGTGGCTGCCTTAGCCTATCTGAGATTCTGAGGTATGCTTCAGCTCCAGCTGTGCTACACTTTGAAGTTGTTCCCTGTGATCTCCATGTTATTTCTATTCTTTTATCTTGTCAAGAAAAAAATGAAGCTTTCAGTCTCCTACAAAAAAAGAAGTAAAGGAAATAAGCTTGCAGCTCATCAATCTTCAAAAACTTTTTCTACTCTTCTAATCACTGTTACCCAGAAAAATGGATAAGCAGAGAAACAAGTCTATAAAAACAGAGTGATAGAGTAATTTTATGAAAGAATACTGATAATTTACAATGCTTCAGCAAGTTCTGGGGCTTCAATAACTTCTAGGAAATTTCAGCTGCTGAGAGTACAGGCTGACATGAAAACTTCACCTCCACTGTTCTGTAGCTCTCTAAGGAATTGTAATTTTTCCCTGCTGCCACCAGTTTAGTATAAAATAAAGCTGAAGTAGCCTATAACATATATCTATTATAAACTATATAAAGTTCCATGAGAGAAAGAGGATACTCAGTGTCATATGCTTTTTAATTGCCAGAGATTGACATTTAAAGGGGGTTTTGAAGAGCTGTTGCTACTACTGTGTACAAGCCATGAAAATATGACTTGTGAATGTTTAACACTTGAGGTTTTTCTTGGGTTTTGTTGTTTGGGGTTTTTTTTAAGCCTTTAATAATCCTTCTTCTCTCAGGAAATTTGTTCTACATTTTAGGCCCTTCAATTTATATACTGTACTTTAACTTTCAATATAAAATAACTATTTTTGTTTGGTATCACCAAGTACTGGAAATAAACTTCTTGATAAAATGTCTAAATTTATATTAGTGTCATGGTTTGACACCGGCCAAAGGCCAGTGCACCCATGAAAATATATTTTTCTCAATCTCTGCTGTGAGGTAGGACCAAAAAGGAGCACAGTCACCCAACTTAAAGCATAGAGAAGAAACTTTATTAACTAACACTAAAAAGAAGAAAAAAAAACAGAAACCAGAAGGAAACTTTCAAAACATCCATCCTCCCCCACATATGGTTCACTCTCCCACCAAAACCACATGAAAAGACAAAACCTAGGATTTTCAGTCAATCCACCCCTTGAACAATTATTTCCCCAATCCAACAGGAAGAGCAGAGTCCCTCCTGCTTTGCCATAGATCCCCACAAGAATACCAGTCCTCTTGTGGCCACACAGTTCACAAATGGCTCGCCTGCATCTTTGCCATTGTGCAACATCGCCCCCCATGGGACAGTCGTCTCACAACTGCCCATGGGCTGTATCAGCTTTTAGGG
>VXBU01015629.1:250133-267760 GCA_013400315.1 Bombycilla garrulus | reverse complement strand
AGAACTGCCATCTATATGGATTTATTGGGTTTGCATAGCCTGGTTTTTGGTAGCAGGGGGGGCACAGAGGTGGCATTTTTGGGAAGCTGCTGGAAGCCTCTACCATGTCCAGCAGAGCCAATCCCTGGTTGCTCCAAGGATGGACATGCTGCTGGCCAAGGCTGGGCCAATTAGAAATGGTGCCAATGCCTCTTTGATAAGATATTTAAGGAGAAAGAAAAAAAAAAAAAATATATTTGCACAATTTTCATTGTGGCCAGAGAAGAGCAGAGTGAGAACATGTGAGAGGAGCAACTCTGCAGACACCAAGGTCTGGGAGAAGGACTGGGAGGAAGTGCTCCTGGCACAGGAGCAGAGATTCTTCTGCAGCACGTGGTGCAAACCATGGAGAAGCAGCTGTGATCCCTGCAGCCTGTGGTGGTACACAGGAATGCAGAGGTACACCTGTAGCCCCTGGAGGATATATATGGGAAGTCCTTGATCTATTTTTTTCTCCATCAGAAAGAAGCAATTTCAAAGTGCATATTGACTTCTCAAAAGTCAAGAAATTATGGGATTTCTCCTTGAGCCAGGTGTTATGAGATTTCAGAGCTCCCATCCCTGATTGGGTTTCTTTGTCTTACAAATACCCATTGGCTTAAAATGAGTGGAAAAGACGCCTCGGGTGGTGTTGGAAACAAAAAATGTTTATTAACTTCTAAAATAACAAACTCTCTAAAGAGAAAAAGCCGTGCCAGACACCACAGATGTCTCTGCTACACCCCCTTGAAATGCCACGAAGTTCCCTCAAGCCGTGCTTTTTATGGCTTAGGCGGAGCTCTGGCAGTCGTCCAATCCAGGTAGCTCCATTGGGTGATGTCCAGGGAGTCCAATGAAGTGTCCTGGTTCAGAACATTTCAAATTGGGAAAGAATGCTTGGGCTCCCCCACCCCCCATGGGGATCAAAGACAGCTCCACACCTCCTCCCGGTCTGGCCACTGTGCCTGTAGGAGGTGCAATGCAACAAAGAAAGTCTAGGAATGCCTTCTGAAATAAAAAAGTTTTTTTAAAACCAAACAATCCATCCTTCAGAGGATGTATGAATCACAAAGTTGTTTATTTTTCTTGTATAGCAGGTTCACAGCCTATTATTTTAGTTTTCAATTTTGTTAAATGTTAAATTTCACACATTGTTTCCCATAGACAATACGACAGAGTTAATCCAGGTGAAGACAAATACATTATTGGAGTTTGCCTATTTCTGAATTGCTCAGTATCTTGAAAAAATGTGATGTTCTATGTAGGTCCTATTAAATAAGATAATTAACAAACAAATTGGATATGTATTGTATACTACTCCTTTCTCAGGCTAAAATCTGAAGCTGCAGATAATTTAGGCAAAGCTAAGGGAAGCTACTCAGTCATATATATGTGATTGCAAAAATAAAAGCACACTGTAACAATTACAGTTCTCATTATTGGCCCTAAACACCTGTCAAATGATATCAAAATCATGGAACTCCCTAGGTGTTTTACGTTTCTAAACCAGAACATACTACAAATAATAGCTAAACTTATCATATTAGGCAAATGTTTAAGGAAATGTTTGTTTTTCTAACTATTCATCCCTGGACAGTAGGAATAGAATCCTTGTAGTACTAAAGGCTGACCTGTAGTATGTTGTTTTGTAGTAAATGTGTAGCATGTAGTATTCCATAAGTTAATTTTGACCAAAAATAATGATCGTATACATGATTTTGCACTGAGACATTCTCTCCCAGCCTTCTGTTTGATTGTGCAAAACTCGTCAGTATTAATGAACATAAATTGAATCAAAATAGAGAATTATTTGCAGTAGAATACTTGATATTGAAACCTACATTGTGAAAATTAGGGAAAATTTTAAAAAGAAACAATGACCAATGTATTGAAAGATCCATTAAAAAAAAAAAAAAGGTCATATTTTCCAGAACATTTCCATAGCAAAAAGAAAAACAGCAGATTTCTTAGAAAATTTACATTTGGCAGCTGGATTTATTATCTGCACATGTTACTAAGCAAGAGGACTTTTCTGAACCAAGTGTACTTAGAAAGGGTACGCTGTAGAGCAATTCATACTGTTATTAATGACAAGAAATTTAGGGCAAGAAATAAATCTGGGTTATCAACACAGTATATGTTGTCTTGATGCATCTACTTCATCTCTTACATTGTTAGTCATTTCAAACATAAGACAGATCACTGTAAGGTCAGATTTTGCTCCCATCAAAATATGAATAGAAAATAGAGTCAGACACAAGTAAACACGAGGCCTATGCTAAAAGATCTCTGTTTCCTTTCCTTTTGTTTGACAGGAAAACTTCTAGTTTTCAAAATTAAACTTATAGCAGGAAGTCCATGCTAAAAATTGCATTTACTTCTCCACTTGTTCATAATGAGGAAGATGCTCATATATCGCTTCTAAGGAAGTCAGTGAATCCATATATGTACTGTAAAGTCTCCAGAAAGCATAAGGAAAGGGTAATTGAAACCTGTATTCACAGTCTGAGCTAAACCACAAGAACAGAAGAGAGAGGTGGGAGGCATTTTGTAATGAGACTGGGTTCAGCTGAAGAGAATTGTTTCAAATGTTTCCTTTTCTTCCCACATCCAATCTTTTCATGCGGGAGCCTCCTTTGATTTTACTCCATAGCATTTCCTGTACTCTTAGACCACACCATTATGATTTGTACACATAGAGCCTGTTTATTAAGCAAAGAAGCAGAGAACTGCACACCCAAAGGAACTTTCTTCAATTTTTAAAATAAGCCACGCAAATTAAGATAAAGCAGGAATTCTGCTACTCTTCAGTTGATTTGAGCAAAATTATTTTTAGCATGATTGTTCTACAAATAACCAGGATGCCTTTGGGTTGCATTGTGGGGGTTGATTATTGCCACATGTGAACAGCCTGGAGCAATTAAGAGCTGACTCAGTATTAGTAAATCAGCCTTTCCAAGAGCACTGTATTTGTTTGTTACCAGCCCATAAAAATCTTTCTCATCATGACCACCAGCACAAACACAGATGCCCAAAGGGATATATTATTCTATTGACATAATAATAAAAATACAATGTCCAGTAATCACAACTGTTTCAATGCTTCTGTCAGCAAAGTCATCCATTTTGGAAAAGACCGCGTACATTTTGCAGGGATTCTGAAGGCTTCATCATGCCAGTGCACCCCCAGAAGTGGCAACTTCTCAGTTTTTTGCAACACACCAAGTTCTTCTCTGTCAAAAGACAAAGTCAATAAGGGGAATGACAGAATGAAAGAAAAAATTATTAAAATGGCCTCTAGGATAAACAGGACGTTCAGAGCATATTTCTTGACCACTTTCTTCAAGAATTTTGACAATTCTAGGAGAAAAATTACCGCATGTTCAGATGTAAGTATCCAGCTGTAGCTAATCTGTTAGCTTCAGCTCTTTGCATGTACAATGTGGTCTTTGCAACCACAATGAAGCATAGACTTTCTACTTCCAGTTAAAGAAGTCCCCAGTCAAAGGAGCTCTGAGATAGCTCCAAATGACCAGGCAATAATCTCTATGATGTTTCACTCATGGCATTGACATTTTACTATGCCCTAATGGTACTTTACTGGAAGTTCAGGTTACCTTCTACAGTATAGAGAAAAATAATTGTCTTTGCTTCTCTAGCAACATACTGTTTTCATGTTCAGGAAGATCCATTAGGTTTACTACTTTGCTTTGATGCTTTGATGCTTTGATGAAAATAACCAATATAAACTGATCTGTTTGTCCTAATCATGCACACAATACTCTGTATTTTTGTCACAAAAATATATTTTACCCAAAATATGGGATTACTTTGTGTGTTTCTCAAAATAGCACCTTGTAATTTGGCAGTAACCAGAAGTCTCCAGCATATTTATATCATGCAATAGAGACATGGGGCTAGAAGTCAAAAAGCAGATGCCTTACACTTTATCAGTGTAACATATAGGATATTAGCAGGTCAGCACTGGGTGTCTGTCCAGACACTTCCAAACTACAAATCATAAGCTTATAGCCCTGAACATTGGAATACTCTACACTAAATTTTTTCTGACTTTGCAGTTTCCTCACTGAAAGGAAGGACAACAAGGCTGCATAAAATAAGTAGTGCAACAATGCCTGGTATATTGTTAAGCAATTCTTATTGACTCAAGTTCAACAATACTTACTTTTAAGCACTGAGCCATTCCTAAAATCGTATTTTGTTCAGACTAAGAATTACTCTAAGTTGTCAGTGTTCTCAGTAATTTTCTGAATTACAGCTCAGAATCTGATAAAAATTTAAGATACAACTGAAGGGAGATATTTTTTTGTGAAAGTCAGAAGTGGAGTTTCTGGTCAATATATATTAATAATTGCTACAACTTATGTCAATCTTTTGCTCTGAGACCATACTGTGGAGCGCAGAAGACAAATCTCCTGGCTTCAGAAACAAGTACTTGAGGTGGCTGAGAAGAAAATATTATTTTCTGCAAAACCCATAACTTATTCAAAACCTTACTGTCTTAAATGGCATAAGCTGAACCAAAAACTTCTATTAAATTATTTTCATGTTCAAGTTTCCTGGCTAATAAAACCATAATTTTGTTTTAAAGGTGAATTGCTAATCTACAAGTAAAGGACATAGATGTGTGTGTGTTGACGTGCTTTACAGATCCTTAAAAGGAACTTGATTGAATGGGGCAGGGACTGGAGTTTGAATTTGTAATGTTTCATAATTGTGAAATGCAATATTGCTTACCTCTCTCCGCATAACAGAGTTGTGTGTTAGTTGTTAAGAGTTTATTTATCCACCATGAGGTAGTAGCTCTGGATGAGCAACCATGGGCTTCCATAGGCTAAAAATCTACTTCTAAATCTTATCCAGATAAATCCTTTGTTTCCTGCTGGAAACCAAGAAGCTTCAGATATAGTTTTGGAAAGGCAGAAGAACAGTGGAGCTGTGGCACTTGAAGCCAGCTGAGAGGGTGGCCCCAGACCAAGGAATTCCATCATGCAGAAATGGTATCTGTTATCTATTGTGTGATTTAAATAAACTTATCTAAGCTTTTGCCTATCCAGTAAATTTTTACATGTCAGCACCTTCAAGCATATGGACATTGAACACAAATCCCCATTGTATACTTGAAAAAGTTTTCAATGTTATGAAACACTCAGGTGTTGTAATAAGACTGCTCTCTAAAAGGTTATCTCAACAGAATGGGTATCCAATAATACATTATATTAGCAGTTCAAAATGGAATGTGCTNTACTATTACTATTACTATTACTACTATTATTACTATTACTATTACTATTACTATTACTATTATTATTACTATTATTGCTATTGCTGCCATAATTACATGTTGCCTTACTAGTCAGGTAGTTAATAGGGAAGGAAAATAAAACAGATTGCTTGCAATATACACCATGCAATCTCTAGGAAATCAGTATGACCACAAATTGTAAAAATAATTTTTAGAAAGCATCCTTTCCCAGCTTGCTTCTCTAGGAAGTCTGAGACCAGATCTCTTTTAAGTGATGGCAGTGTTCACCATGATTTTGTATGAATTTTTTGAGGAAGGAAATTTCAGCTTGATATGATGCATAATATTAACTAGTGAATACAGTGATATTTTGGTTAACTTTTTGTCTGGGAACTGAATAATAGTGGCAAAAAAAATAAATAAAAGAAGTACAGAGCATTGCACGCACTGCACATAAAATATTTGGAATTACAATGACACTTCAGTGGTCAGTGCCCTAAAACAGCCCAGCAAAGCACAGCACAGCACACATTCTGACTTATGGATGTCCAGCAGCTTACACTTTATTTGAACATTATCTTTTGCTGGGGAATGTTTTAACTAAAGCACTATTTAAGCATTCTGTATTATAAAATTAGTTGTTCTTAAAGTAATATGTATAAAATTCAATTACTATATATATTAGTATATATAGCATATATAGACTTGTCTTTTTTTTCTACCATACTGGGAAGAAACATAGAATGTATAAAAGAGGTTGCCAAAGGTGAAAGGATTGAAGAACACTATAATACAAAATTAAATGTATTTATTTGAGGGAAATAAACCAGACTCCTGTGTCAAAAACATATGTAGTAAAATGACATAAATACTGCACATACTTTGTATCATTTAGGCAGTGTTGTCAAAAACTTTTTTTTTTCTCAATTTCCCAATTTGTGAAACAAGTACTTATGGAACAGATAACAACCCCTGCCCCATCAGACACCAATAAATAATTTAAATTCTCTTATATATTTAGTGTAGATGTGGTCTCACTTTTATCTGTGAAGCCTGGAATATCTGAGCAGAGGAATGAAGAATAAACAATGCAAAAGTGAACTGTGCAACCCAGGTGTAAGCAAGGTTGGATGTTTTTTTATCACTAACTGTGCTATGAGAAAGGAGCAAATTCACTAGGGAAGCCTAAAACACTTAGGCTTCAGAACTGTGATGTCTCAAGAAAAACAGTATGCAAAAAATTATTATTGTTGAGTTTTGACAACATTTGGCCATAAATCATGGTAGCAGTGAAAGAGTTCAACTTTAAAGCAAATGATCTTGTGTACACTTGAGTGTGATAAAATCTATTGGTGTTTCAGGAATTAAAAAATTCTCTCTCCTTACAGCTCTTTTTTAACCAAGGTCTCAAGCCCTTTAAAAGTGCAGCAAAACTGCTGCTTTAGTGACTAAGTTTTTTCTCTTTTGTTATTTCTTTCAGATGAGATAATAAATATTCTTCAAAGTTACTCCATTTCCTCAGGGATTCAGTTCAGATAAAATAGCAATCAATCTGAAATTTGTCACCCTCTCAAATCTGTATTGTTCCGTAATAAATTCTGCCTGGTTAACATTGTGAATCTTGTTGGATAGAAGGGTATCTGGGTGCTGGACACTATGTTATCACAAAAATTACTGCAAACACTCTGGATTAAAACTCAGCAGTTTTGCTTCAGGACCTGAACTGGGCTTGCATGAGCCAAAATATCTAATTCAATGAGCTCAGTGACAGTCTCTTCAATGAGTTTAACAATATACAAGCAAAGATCTAGTGCTGAAAACTGCAGTGATGAGGCAGAGCCCAGTTCTTTCCAACTTCCATAGAGGGTACTAACATTTTTAGTTTCTAACAGGTCTATTTGCACATCTGAAGTACCAAGATAAATGTTCTAAATGAGAGAAAATAGTTATCAGTGTGTTATGATGATGTACTGGGTTTGCATGACTTGGGTTGTGGTAACAGGGGGGCCACAGAGGTGGCTTTCTGTGAGAAGCTTCTAGAAGCTTCCCCAGTGTCCCTGGAAGCTCCAAGGATGGATATGCTGCTGGCTAAAGCTGGGCCAATTAGAAACAGTAGAAATGCCTCCATAATAACAGATTTAAGAAGAAATCAAAAAAAGATTATGGCGCAGTTTTCATTGCGGCCAGAGAAGAGCAGAATGAGAACATGCGAGAGGAACAACTCTGCAGACTTTCTCCAGGTCAGTGGAGAAGGAGGGGGAGGAGGCGCTCCACGCATGGGAGCCAAGATTTCCCTGCCGCCTCTGGTGAAGGCCATGGAGAAGCAGCCATGGCCCTGCAGCCCATGAAGGAGCCCCATGCTGGAGGGAGTGGATGCCTGAGAGGAGGCTGTGATCCTGTGGGAGACCCATGGAGAGTGGCCCTTGCTCCCAGGCTGGAGGAGCCTGTCCTTCAAGGACTGCACCCTGTGGAAGAGTGACCCACACACAGCAGTTATGGGAGGACTGCTGGCCATGGGATGAACTCACATTGCAGGGATTCACAGAGAGCTGTTCTTTGTGAGATGGAGTCATGTCAGAGAAGTCAATGGAGAACTGTCTCCCATGGGAGAGGCCCCGTGGTGCAGCAGGCAAACTTCCCCCTGAGCAGTGGGATAAAGCCACAGGTGTTGAACTGACCATAACCCTCATTCCCTGTCTCCTTGCGCCACTAAGGTAGGAGGTAGTGCTGGAAGAAGGGAAGGGGTAAGGGAAAGGTGTTTTTGAGGTCTTATTTTTCTTCTAATTATCCTGCTCTGATTTTGTTAGCAATAAATTAACTTTATATCTCTAATTAGAGCCTGTTTTGCCCATGATAGTATTTAATGAGTGAGCTCTCTTCTGGTCCTTAACTTAATCCTTAATCCTTTGTCAAATTTTTTCTCCTCTGTCCAGCTGCAGAGGGGAGTGAACAAGTAGATTTCATGGATGCCTGGTATCTGGCCAGTGTCAACCCATGACAGATGACAAAAGCAATACAGAATGAGGGAAGGTAAATGAAATAAAATGTGCACCACCGCACTGGTTTATGTAACGTTGCCAAAGAGATGTTCGATTGCTGAAATATTAGGTATAAGCACATGTAGCCATTTTCCTCACCAAGACCAAATATTTGATAGGAAGCTGTTTCAGGCTTTTCCTACTGTAGACCAGATTTTAGTTGCTAGAAAAGAGCCAGGGTGGGTATTTTGTCTTTACTGAGGTACAATGAAAGAATTTCATCCACTAAAAATAGTGTGAGATCTAAAAAAGACCTTGATCTGGAAAAAGTGAGCCTAATTTTAGTCTCCTAACAAATCTCAACTTTGATACAAAACGTCATGGGAAAATTTAGGGATTGAAAGGGGAGAAGAACACTGAGCAAGAAGATGCCTACATCAGGCGCAGAAAATGGTCCAGAGAGGAGATGAGTCAAAAAGTATCCTGGACTCTCTTCTGTAGCCTAATCTCTACATCAAACCCTTCCCCCATTAGGTAGCCAGATCAAGAAGCTTTGCCATATTGTATCTTAAATTCCAGACAGAACAGTCTGCCAGTCATTAGGAAACTAATTTTTGGTTACTGTCCTGCTTGAGAAGATATGACAATTTTTAGCACTTTTAGCCCAGACAGATGTAGTCACTGCACGTGTGTTGCCCTTGGATTTTCTGTAGAGAATGATGATTGTTGTGGTGATTATTATTCAACTAGGAATACAAAATGAAAATGAGTGGGACATGGCAATAAAGCACAAAACACAATCATACTAAAGACCAAGCTGCTTTTACAGGGGTTTTCCCTGTGTTTATATGCTGGTATCACATATTGTCATCAGCATAGTTGCTATGAAACTTCAAAAGCACAGACTAACATTTCCAACAGTGTAGCTCAGTTTACTTGCCTAGTGATTTTGATTTCAAGGACAAAAAATACCTATGGATTTTTTTACTTGTAGCAGGAATGGATTAGAAACTCAGTCTCTTGCCTTTTTAATTTGCAAGGACATGCACATCTGGTAAGTCAGAAACATTGTGGAGGAGTCCCCTCTTAAACCACTGACAGTACAGCACACAACAAAGAATGCAAAAGACTTAATAGATAGAATCAATGAAGTTTTATTTGTTCATTTGTCTATTCTGTATGATAACAAAAATGGCAAGACAGCAGCCTATAATCAACATAGAGGCCCCAAAAATTCTGAATATCAACATTGCTGATTAGTCTTGCATTATTACTTCTGCTCATCATCAGGAAAAAATCTGAGATTTTCCCCTCTCAGTCTCATTTCTTACCCTTTGCAAGCTTTTCCACAGCAATCTATAATTCCTTCTAAGGAGATGCAGTCTGCAGGAACAAGTTAGAGTCTGAAAATTTGAACTTTTCAAGCTTTCATTCCATCTGTGACATTCTGTTCAAAAACTGTAGCAAGATGCTTCCCCTTTCTGTCTCAGATTGCCCATTAATGCACAGCTCCAAAATGGCTGCAGGTGATCTGAATCTCTGCTGGCATATCAATGCCACCCAAAACCCACATTGCATGGATTCCTGTTCTATATCCAAGAAAGGTAGAGGTGGCAAAGCAGGCCCTGTATAGCATGGTGACAAACAAAACTATGTTTTTATGAAACAATGGGACTGCAGACACTAAAGCTCTAGTTGAAGATCTAATGAGTTTACACCATATAAAGTAATGATTTATGCTTTTCTTTCCCCCAAGCAAAAAAAAAAAAAAAAAGATAAAAGAAATGTGTAGTGAAGAATAATCAGTGAAAAGTTCTTTTGTACATTTTAAACTGAAATAACTCAGTTGAATTCATACCCTTGCTAGAAATTGCCTTCAAGGGAATAAGGCACTGAGCTAAAGAATTTTACCTACCTTTCAAATATACCATGAAATTTTATTAGATTTACAAAGCACAACTTACATATTTCTCACTGCTAATTATATGCTCACTTTGCATTTCCCTTACTGAATACAGTTGCTGTAAACAAGAGACATTAAGACTGAATGGCAATGCTAGCAAAACATTAATAGGTCAAGGTATTGTAATTGGAAAAGAATTCTTCCAAGAATACATAAGGCACAAATGCTCAAATCCTGCAGTTTTACAGTTATAAGATAAAGTTGTATTGCAACTTAACAGTCTGATTGTTATCTTTCTGTTCTCATTATGAAGTTCAACAACACTTTTGACAAGATATACATATTTCAATATATGCTTTATAAACTTTCGCAAGGGAGGCCAATAGTTTGTCTTTTGTTGGGGTCAAAAGACCAAGAAAGTCTGCCAAAGTAGCACAATGAAACATTTGAAGAAAGATATGAATTCCTCCACATATCTAGAAAAGAAAGTAGATATCAATTATGCTTTTTTCTTTTTTGTCTTGAATTTCTTGGGCTTCAGGCACAGCTAAAAATTCAGTCCAGGACTAAATTCATGTGGAAAATAAACTGCATTTATGTCATCAAAAGTAATAGCTATAGGGGAGGGACAGCTGAAGTGTAATAGTCTCATCTGAGACTAATCTGCTGCAAAAAGTGAAAAATGGGGACCTTATTTGATGGAGTTTTTTTCCTGAACATTTATGCAGAATAACTCTTGCCCTCAAATTCTCTCATCTTGGTAGAACATTACGTCTTGTCAGCACTTCCTGAGAGTGGCATTACCTACACACAAATTTCTCAGAATTTCTTTTAATGTTCTTCTTCTGAGGTTTACTAGGAGATTCCTTCATTATCTTCTCAGCCATCTCAAGTTTACAAGCAGACTGGAAGAAAGCCAAGTCCTGTCCTGGTGATCTCCTTGCAACAATATCAGTGGGGTTACCCTCCTACTGCCAATGATCTGCTACTCTGCCACCCTGCCTACCAATGGTCAACTGCTAGCAGAAAATCCATGCAAATTTTTGCACAGGGGCATGGCTGCAAATACATCCTTTACTGAATAAACTACAAAGTCAAATAGGCCTTCCTGTACTTTTAAGTAAATATGAAGTCAAGCATAGTAAAAGGAATGAGGAGTAAGCTATTAACACTGTATAAGGATAGTGCCTAGCTTCCACTTTCTTAGATGAGATATTTTGCTTTGGAAAATTTGTGAAGAATCTTTTTTTTTTAGGAAGTATATTTTCTGGTTGCTAATCCAAGATAATAATGTATTATTTCCTATTTTCATTGTATCTCACAATCTTACTTGTTTATACCATTTTTGTCTTTTGTTGTGTGTATCTCTCCAGAGCACTGTAACTAAATTTCAATTTCTTGATGTACAGGGATCCCAGTGCAAACATTGCTTTCCTCACTGAGAGAAGTCCTCAAAGCAAAAAACCTATTCAGACTTTTCCAAGCACCACTATAAGAAGGATTGGAATCAATAACCAACAGAAAGAGAGGATGTGGAAGGGAAAATTGTCACCATGGATTATGGAAGCAGCATAAGCTATTAATATATTTAAACCTAATTTGTTTTACTCCATAGCTGAGGCTCTGAAGGTCTATATATTTATAAATGGAAAATAAAACCTTAAAGATTCTGGATGAAAATTATCCTGCCCCAATGCTCTTTAGTGTGAAGTCATTAAAAATTAAACATATTTGAATGGAAAGCCCTGCTGATTTTCACTGGATGAGTTATCACTTAAACAAACTTCCAACTCCTGTCAACTCAACTTCCACAAAACCATCTATTTAAGTACTATGTATTTATATCTCTCAGTGTGTTTCACAAAAGCAATTTAATCCAGTTATGCTATTACATGAAGTTGGGTTTTAAGGACCACAAATATAATAAACAAACAAATAAATAAATATTTTGCTTCTTAATAAAAGTTTGCAAACAGGACGGATGTCAGACTTACTGAAATACAGTCTGAAATAAATAGAGAGAAATTTTATTTTTAGTCTCTTCACTGCAGAAACTGGAAAACCAGCAGGGCTTTACTTTCACCAAATGCTACCAATTTTGGTAAACCTAATTTCAGCACCTCTATCTTAGTGCTAAAATATTAAGAAATACCAAGGAAAGATTCCATTAAAACTAAGTTCTCACTGATATGTGTACTTTGCTTCTAAAAACTTAACTCTATCAGCAAGTAGAATTGAAATTACATTGATTTATGTAGCAGGGACAAGTCAAACTGCTGAAGGAGTTTAATGCTCTTCTGCGTAGTAAATTAGATTACGTGTTTGATTAGAATCTAAATAGATGCTCAATAGAGATTTATATGCTTTTTGTTAATGAAAACAATCTATATTCTATAGTCAATAATCAATCTTTTCTATAATCTATATTGCAATTTCCTTTTCAAATTAGGGCTTAAGAGGATACAGAGATACTTTTAAAATAGTTTATGAATACCTGTTTTTTTCTTGCTTATTTTGTCACTCATCACTGCTGCTTCTTTCATCCTGCAGAGCTTATGCATTAAAATTTGATCCTGCAAACAACTGGGAAAAAACTAATGTTTTGCATAAAAAGAGCCTAATATAAATCAAAACATGGTGATGAGGGAGGAGCAAAGGTAGACAGAGGTACTGAAGAGATTAATAGCAATAGGGATTATCTGAATTCTAGAAACATGTCCAAAGCATTACATAGTGAACTTCATGGAAAATCTTCCACTGACTTTTTGCACAGACACATGTGCCCAGCCTCATGGGTTAGAGTCAACACGATTTATTAAAAGAATAAATTAATACATAATATGTTCTGAAAACTATTTAAGAGATACCAGGCACAATTAAGTAAAGACAATCATATATCATTTTTGTCAGTGAAAATATTTTACTTCAGAACAGAACAATGAAGAAAAATGGAGACAGTTGATAAAGGCTCACATGTAAGGAAATGTTCACTGAAGTAATTCTAAGGAAAAAGCAACTGCTGACCCACATAGCCAGTGAATGAATTACCCAATATGACATTATTTGTGAAAGCCTCTTCTACACCAAATTTTTAGGTTTTTTTTTTCAGTGTCGTGGTTCCAACAGAAGAGTGAGAGAGACCAATTTTGTCATAAACTGTAATTCAGAGCATTTTCCTGGGAGGATGAAAGCATGAACTACATCTTGCTACATTTACTTTGGTTTTCTTGACACTTCCTATAGTCATGTAGGTAGCTACCTATGGCTTTCCATGTTGTTTTAGACTCCAGTTGTTTTAGTCACCAAACCAAAACACCATGTAAGACCTTCCCTACAGAAGTTTCTCTAATTCTCTGTATACATGGGTGAAAAAGCTGATTCTTCTGTCCTAATTTCTATCAGTAATTAAAATACTTGAAATTTTTTTATTACACTTAGCACTTTTCCCACCTAATCTCCTCCTTACTCACACAAAATGCTCAAGGAGCACTGTAGCTTGCTCTCATTTAAAATTGCTCCATTTGGTGCACAAGGATTAAAGTATAGCATGTTACGCAAATATTTAGACAGAAAAAATTCTTATATTCATGGAAGCCTGATACGTGAATGATTTACAATATTTGCACTGCCAATTGACTATTGTATCATGTTGATCAAGAGTACTGATACTACCACAACGACAAAAACAACAAACTTTTTGAGTTCTCTACTAGGGTGTATTCTGACTATACATCTTTATTTTACTATGAACCATTCAGAAGGTAAACAAATAGTTCTGAAAAACAGTGGCAAATACTGAACATATTGATGAGTCAGCAATTGCTTAGCAATTGCCTAAGCATGCTCTGCTTAAATAGAAGGTGATACTTGAACTGGTTTCATCAGGAGCAGTAACTGAGCACTTCAGAGAAGTTCCATCTGCATATGGAAAAACATATACATAAAAGATTAGTAACATATTATATGCTAGAATTGTCTGGTATTCCATATTATGAGATTGAGCATTCAGCTGTAAAACTTAAATCTTTTAAACTGAAATTTTCCACACTGAGCTTTAGCCTTAGGATGACCTTTTTTTGAAAACTGAAGGAAAAACAGTTCAGCTGTTTCCAAGAATGAGGCCAGTGACAAACAGAAAGTCTTTTCCATGCATGAAAAGTCTAGTAATATTTTGGGTTTTTACTAGAATTGTCATTCATTGCAGGAGGGGCATGACGTGCAATAAAATGATGGCTTGTGGACCAAGAATGTAACTTACTTGTTTTGAAAACTAGCAAACTTCTACACATTTCTGAAGGCTCTAAATCTTTGAACAATTGCCTTTTATATTTTCTTAGACTTGTGAGAGGACTAAGAATTATTCTGAAAGGTTAATTTCCATGAGGTATGCCTCAGCTGAGTGCTTTCTGAAAAGGGTGAATCTCGCATGCCTAAGCTCCATCTCCTTGTGGTAAATCTGACTCACAGGGTTTGGTTTTATGCAGTCAGAGCTCCAGGCAAGCAAGGGAGCAAGAAAACAACAGTTTTAATACTTAGGGAGCAGAAAGTTAAACCAAGCAAAACAATCAATATTATTACATTTCTCGAATTAAATTAATCCATAAAACACTGTAAACTGACGTTCTCACAATTTGTTCTTGCAGTTGTATTTCTGGAGTGTGTTTATCTCTGGGTAGGTGGAACTCAGTGTTGCTCAAACACAAGCTTGTTCTTGTTGTAGTTCAAGTAACCAGGAGCCAGAAGCAGTTTTTGCAGGCATTGTTTGAGCAAAAGGTACATTTGTCAGGAATAGAAGAAACCAGGGGTGGGGAGGGATAGTGTTGGGTGTTCAGTTTCTTTCTCTTTTACTTATAGAATTTTTTCCCATAAGTTGCTAGGAAACAAACTACTGGGTACTTATGGGTACTTAAGAAAAACAAGAGTGGCCAAGGTCAGGAGAGGAGTGTAGCATCTGGTTACGCTCTGTTTTTTGGGTTTTTTTTTTTTCCTCTAGGAGTTTCTCTCCAAGGGGAGAGATATCACAGGATTTGGGGCAGCTTCTCTCTCTGGGCTTCAGAAGAAGATGGTCAGACCTGCAGCTTGAGGGAAAGGAATTTTCTGTCACTGCCATAACCCAGATGGGAGCTGCCTTTCTTCTGTTGCTGGGCTCTGCATGCCCTGCCCTTCTGGGATGTCCCACAGTTCCAGCTGCTACTCTGGAGCTTCTGATATATATCGTCCGCCACGCTGGGATTTCTGCTCATTCCTGCCGTTCCAGCTTGGTGTTCATCAGAGTCCTGCTGGAGCACCAGGACCGACTGCCCCAGGGGGTTTGTGAAGCAGAGCCTCTCTCCCACCCCTTCCCATCTTGGACAAAGCCGCCATCACCGCGTCCAGCACCACAGCCCCCCCTGCAGGCGCGGGGGAATCATCGCCCCTGCTCTGCCCGGCCGGGAGCCACCAGCGCCCCTGCTGGCTGTGACCGGAACTGCAGCACAGGGGAAAGGGCCTGCGGCCAGGAGAAGGCTGGGTTCCTGGTTCTGTTTGTTGTTAATGCCACAGCTGTTTTTGTTTGTTTGCTTAATTATACACACTAGTAAAGAACTACTATTCCTAGTCTCATGTCTTTGCCTGTGAGCCCCTTAATTTCAAAATTACAATAATATGGCAGGAATGGTTTTACATTTTCCATTCCAAGAGAGGCTCCTACCTTCTCTAGCAGACACCTGTCTTTCTTGGACCAAGATAGATAAAAAGCATTTTTTGAAGAAATACAAGGAAAGGGAAAACGGGACTCTGTGAAACACTGAAGATGAAAGGGAAAATCAAAGACTGGAAAAAAACTCTGATTATGCATGCTTCTGGGGTTATACGTAAAACATGGGGACCAATAACAGGGAGATGAAACTAGGACTTCACAAGGAAGAAGACAGAGACTTCAGTGGGAAAATAATGGAGATTGAGACTATGTAGATTGAAAAAATGTAGACAGAAATTAGAAGTGAGCCAGAGACAAGGACAAATTGTGAATAAACAAGCTGGAACAGGTGAAATCTTTGCTGAAAAAAAATAATAAAGGGAATGTCTTGAATCACTAAAGTGAGCTTTACTCTTAATCTTTGGATTTGAACTCCAGTCCTGAAACCTCACAATTCTGTTGCTACCCAGTGTCTGTAAAATGTGAAAGCAGAGTTTTGCATTCATTTCTAGCGCTGCACACTGGACATGAGTTCCTTACTCAGGTGAGCCTTACACAGCCTGTTCAAGTGACAATCCTGCATGACTAATGGACCCTAAGCATCTTAATGTTAAGGACTTGGAGAAAGGAAGGCTCAGGGAGGACCTTACTGCTTCCTGAAAGGAAGTTGTATCTGGGTAGGGGTCAATGCCTTCTCCCAGGAAGCAAGTGACAGGATGAGAGGAAATGGCCTCTAGTTACACCAAGGCAGGTTTAGAAAAGATATTAGGGAAAATGTCCTCTCTGAAAAGGTATAAGGCACTGGAATAAGCTGCACAGAAAAAGGGATGAAATCACTGTTCCCGGAAGTGTTCAAATGGTGTGTGAATGTGGCACTTGGGTACATGATGTAAAGGTAAACACAAATAAGTATTGGTTGTGTAAAAAAGAAAACTGGAACAGCAATTATTAGCAGAAGCTGAAAGCCTGTTTAATAAATAAAGGAAAAGAAAGCATGGGTTCATGGTTAAAGCAATAATGGAGCACTGTGTTCCCTATTTATATTTTCATGGAATTTAAATGCAAATAAAACATTTTACAGGTAGTGAATAATTATCAAACTTCTTCTTGATGCTTGCAAAATTATTTTAAGAAGTGATATGCTGTCATATTTGCACATATTTGAACTTGTTCTTGAATATACAAAGAGATATATCACAACAGCTGTAAGAACTAAGGTTCTTCACATTTCATTTGGACATTCAGATTTAATAAATAATTGCATGCAGAATAGTTTTCTGATTCACCTGTTATTTCTATTAGGGAGATATTACTACTCTCTTACTTTTATGATCATTGTTCAAATAAAGGAATAGGTATGGAGCATTAAAATACTGTCTTTGAAGGGTGCTATAACAAAGACTGTTTGGAAACAAATGACTCCTTCACAAAAATGAGGGATGACTACAGTGCAGTAGTGAAAAAGGAAAAACAAAAACAGCTAGTGATTAAGTGAGAGGTCATGTGGAAATCCCTGTGAAATCTGTGAAAGAGCAGTTCAGGATTTTCTCATAACACTGCACATGAAAGCACAGAAAAAAAGGTATCCATTAAACTTTTCTAGACATCTTTTAATGCTGAAATTAGTGTTCTTCAATACTAATAGCAGTATACTGATGCATTGTCTTTGGGTTGAAGACAGGTATCTGCTGGGGAAGGCATGAGCCTCCCTTAGAAACCCCCTCCCTCCGAATTACTAAAATCAAGCGGCCTTCAGGCAAGATATGGGGAGGAATAACAGTTCTT
>VXBU01015629.1:188052-249936 GCA_013400315.1 Bombycilla garrulus | reverse complement strand
TCCCCCTTCCCCCTGGCAAGTCTCTTTGTCTTGCAAATACTCTCAAGTATCGGCCATCAGGTTCCCCCGCAACAAATGGGACGAAATTCTATAGGTAAAAAGAATGAAGGGGACAACACCCTAAACTCCCACATGCATACATGTACTTTTCCATGGCAAGTATCATTGTTAACTAATACACACTAAAAAACCAACATCTATCTGCTCAGCTGGTTACTGGATGCCAGCAAGGGGAGCCATGCCCTCATACATGTACAAGTACCCCCATAATGAAGCATGCAATTCATTTATCTATCTATACAATTTTGAAGTTCAGCATATTCCTTAAAATTATCTGCAAGATACTTTTTCATTTTCTTCAAATTGTGTCTCAAAGCCAAACCAATGGAGGAACACTTGAAAGTGTGACAGGGTTAAGGTGGTCAAATGGTACTCTATAAGCAAATATAAAAATACCTAATGAATAATTATATAAAAGTAGTTTGTAGTTCTTTACCTTCCTCTTTCTGCACTGCATACTTTTTTTCCCATATTACGTATAGCCTGGACCAAATTGTTAGGGGCATGTACTCTCTTTTTGCACTTAGAACAATTCGTGCATGGAATATCTATCAGCTGTGGCCCCTACGTACTGTTGTCATGATAAAAGCCACTGCAGTTGGAGCTGTTTAAGTGACTACTATAATTTTACTAAACCTCTCAATTTTTCAGAAAATATCCTGTATATACTTTTTCTTCTTGGGCTTCAAATCCTATGGAAATGGTGTCTTTTTCAGAATTTTCCTGCTTCTTTTGCAGTCTGGTAAGAACAGGGAAGAGCCAAGGCAGTACAAAGCACAGCTCAAATGATTATCTGGAATGGCTAGTTACAGATATTTACATTGCGAGGATCTCCGCAGCCCCAGGAGACCTCACAATGTATAGAAAAGTCCAGGTCTCCAACACATGTTACTGAAGGAGTAGTCTGGAGTCGTTTGTTCATGTTCTCAAGGCAGTTTATTAGTTCCTTATCAAAATTAAATTTCTCTGCCCTGCCAGGGTTGACACAGAACACGTCCAGAGACACACAGTGCCCGCCCCAGGTTAGCTCTAATCTTTTATGCTAATAACTACAAATTTAATGTTTATAATTAATTATCAACCCATGCCCCTCACACCACCATGTCCAGATCTGTGTCAAACCAATCCAAAAGTGCCAGCATCACCAAGAAGATGGAGGTGATGAAGAAGAACAAAAGATAACATGCCACATGTAAAAATTCTCCATCTTGTGCCTCAGAAGCCCCTGTACAGATCTCCAACCCCCCTATACAGGACTTTAAACCCCCCTGTACACACACTCAAATTCTTTTCGTTTTACTTATAACTACTACTGTTTTTCTATCTAAGCTTTTGTGACTTGAAGTTTTTCATACAAAGTTGACAACCTGTTCCATGGATTAAAATCAGAGCCACAGGCATTTTCAGTATCAATCCAGGGTCTCTGACACCTCTGGCAAGGCTGAAAAGCCTCCTGACCGGGTTTTGGGTCAGCCAAAGACATCATAGGAACCCCCTGGGTTCCAACACACATGAGTAGGTGTGGAGTTATGGACTCTTCAATGGTCTCAGGAGATTTTATTCTCTTCATAAGAAATTTTAAAGATGTTTATCAGCCTAGATCAATCATTATTTGAGAGTCAAAGTCTTAGACAAGATTCCATCATGACTTAGCATAACAAGTCTGCAATTTTGAGGACTTACTCTGTGTGTGTGTCTGTAAGAGTGTGTGCCAAGGTAAACTTCAGATTGAAAACAACTAGATCTGAATTGAAAGGAACTCCAAGTAGATTTATCTTCTGGCTACAATCTGCAGCTTCATATTTATAGCAATGGTGAACTGAAGTGTTGAATATAAGTATTATATAGTATGAACTGGGTAAATTAATTGCTAATTTAACTTAAATTTTTTTTGTGCTTTATTAATAGTTACGTGGGTGTCTTGGTTTTGAAAGACAGGTGCCTGCCAAGGAAGGCAGGAGCCCCTCCCAGAACAGAAAAATGCAAACCCCCTCCCTCCAAATTATTTAAAGGAGCTTTCAGGCAAAAATATGAGGATAAGAATAACAGTTCTTTAATATGTATAAACAAAATAAAATAAAACAAAAAAACAACAAACTACAACCTAGTAGGAAAATTAGAACAAGATGCGGTATTAAACAAAAAACAAACCCTGACAGTTAGAATACAACCTGACACCTTGTCAGTCAGGGTGTTGGTAGCAGTCCAGTCCGAATGGTGGCTCCAGTAGTCCTCCTGGAGTGACAGATGGTTCTGCTGAAGCAGAGATCCTGTAGAAGGGCAGAGTTTTCCTCCAGTGGTCCGGTGATGATGTTGAAGAGTCTGGTCCTTCCTCTGGGAATCCAGTGGGAGAGAAGGCTGCTCCTCTGGGAATCCAGTAGGAGGCAGATGTCTGTTCTGTCCAAATGCCCAGATTATATCCAGGTGGGAATGCTTGTCTCCTCCCCCTGGGCAGAGCTTCTCACAATGGGCTGATGTCATTCTATGAGTCATGTGGTGGGTCCTTGATTGCCCATTAAACAGGAAATGGCTCCCAGAGGGAGTTATCTATGACTCATAAGGCAAGGTGTTAATGGCCCATTAACAGGAGATGGTCCGGGGGAGGAGGTAAGGAGAACGCTGCCCCTCCTGATTGTGGTAAATTAAAGGATGTTTTGTTCACTAAGAAGGGCAAACCACAATGACAGAAGGTAAAGTTCTTGTAAGATAAACCACAAGGAAAGAAAGCTAAAGTCCTTGTAAGACAAACCACAATGACAGGAAACTAAAAGTCCTTAGATTAAGATAAAACTCATATGTAAATATGCTCTTGCTCAATAAGTACTTGCTCAATAAGCTTTAAGTTCCAGAAATCGGAACACGGAGACCAAATAAGGAAAGAAGACACCCAAGAAAGACTACCAACCTTCATCCAAAGACCACCAGGAGGCAGAATGCGACAACCTAGCAACAGTAGGAGACATGCACAGAGTACAACTAAGAAGACACGTCAGCAGGAAATGGGACTGTATAAAAGACGAACTGGAACAGACTGTTAGTGCGGCAGTTGGTAAAGCTATTCTCCCTGTCGCCCAGCGCTGGTTTGGTTATGCCTTGCTTGCTATAAATAATAAATTTCAATTTGACCCAAATTTCAGAGTGTACTGCAATTTATCACACTGATTTTAACAGTTCATGAAGATGGAGATAGAATAAAGACCTTCTAGAATATTTTACATTGTAACCTAGGACAGTGGGTGAAGAGTTTTACCAGAGTGCAATCTCATCATTCATTGTCAACAGAATCAATAAGTTTGGACATTGTTTTGCAAGTAATATTGTACTTGTTTGCTCCTCCTCTAAGTGTGGAACCTTATAGACAGTTGGCTCTGGAAAGGCAGATTTAAAGGCATGAAGATATACTTGTTGAAGAGGAGAGGAGGGGAAGGATGGGAAAGAAAAATGAGATAAGGGGAGAGAAACACTATAAAAAAAGAAGTTTAAGGAAACCCTAACAGTCATAGTTTATTGGTCCTGACTATGCAGCATCCCTTAACAGTAATAAATGGTAGAAATTTCAGGATATATTTCAGACTTAACAGCCATGAAAAAAAGCTGACAACCTTGGAGTAAGTGGTATTTAGTACTATCAGCTTAATGGATATCCCAGAGAAAAGTACATTGAAATGAAGACACTGCAACTTTGAGCACTAGAACTAGATCTGCATAAAAAAACAATTCCCTTAAAAAAGTTGAATGATTTTTAATATGCTTTAAGAGGAAATAATAAACTAGCAAAAATTGAGCAAATAGAAATAATCATACATCTAACAATCAAAACAGAGAAAATGTAAATTATTCAAGATGAAAGAGGTAAGTTTCACATTAAAAAAGATGAGCACAAAAAGCAAAAACACCTTACCTTGCTGAAATGGATAATATTTGGAAAGTTGCAGTGGCTGAGTGTGTTCCAAAGAGCTTTTCCTTCTGCCTCACTCAAATAAAATTTTTCTATGAGTTTCCTTTTTCAGTACATAAGTACTTCATGACAAATTCACAAAAGGGAACTCAGAACAGTCAAATGCACATTCAACTTACTGAATTTGCTCTAAGAGCATATATATCAACTCAAGACACTTACATGGACCAAAGTAGATTTTGAGCCTGATTATAATAGTAGCTTTTTTTTTTTTTTCTGATCTTTCAAGATCTACTAAATATTCAATTCTTGGGGGTTTTTAGACTCAGTTTCCTCACACTGAAGAGCATTTTGATTAGCATGTCACAATATAATAGACACCCTGAATTATGCTGTGAAATTTGTCCTGCAGATTCTACTGCTGCAGGACATACAACTGCATAGATGTCCATAATTCAGCAAGTTGAGCTTTGAGTGGACTACAGTGGTCATTTCCAAACCAACTCTACATGCACACTTTTCATTTGCATTTTACTCCAATGTTTCTGTTTTAGTAATTTTCCCATACCACATTGCCAAACATACCAGATTTACTTGATTCCTTAGTTAAACGATGAATTATTGAAGCATTGTCTGAAGAGCTTTGTGTATTTCTTGAAACTGTGTTGAATTTAGGCTCTATTTAACCTATATCAAAAGAGGGTTCACTTGATTTCTCAAAGAAGTGCCACATACTAGAATTCTGTAACATCTGCATTTTAATGTATGTGCATGCTAACAGGAATGCCACAACTGTGGAAATATCTGTAGTTTTCTTTTATTTTCAAAAGGAATTACAAATCATTAAAAAAATTTGCTTCTGAAATATTTTTGTATATAATGAGACCATTAAAAATATTTTTGTATATAACCTTTTTAGACGCATTCGAGAGACTGTATTTCAGATATCAACTTCTAATAACAGAATGAAATATTGATTTTTCCATTTTTTTTTTTTCATAAACAGCATTTCAGCGATGCAAAAATGATAGTTTGGGGGTGAGGAGTTGGTTAATGAGATTTATTTGGGAAACTGAGTTTGGTAAATCAGCATTTTCTGTCAAGAAAAATGGGAAGAAACTTACTAAAAGTTATAATTTTTTTACAAACTTTAAAAAAATTGTTTTTAAATCCTTAATCTATTAGAAATCTACAGGATGCTACTGCTGCCACATATTTTTCTTTTGCTTGATACTACAACAAACATTTTAATAGATGAGGTGAAAACTCCTGGAAACTGGAACAAAGTTGCTAAAATGTAGCTCATTCTTCCAAATAAGTACAGTGATTGGGAATTCCTGTCAGTAACATCTACAGAATAAGGAAAAGATGCAAGGTCTCTTATATACATCACAGGGTTTCCTGCCAGGAGAATTTTGCTCTAAATATCTAATGTGTGAGTAGCCTTGAATTTATCCTTACTTATTTTTGTTTGAATTTATACTTCTTTGTTTTAAACTTGGCTTTAGAGCAAATATGAGACTACATTAAACTGTGAGGACAATGGCTTCTCTTTTCTGCTTTGGATTACATAACAGACTACTCATAACTCAGAGACAGAATGAGAGCAACAACCTCTTGGACCTTAAATTTGATATCCAGAACTGTATTTTATACTAATAACATACAAAGGCTAGCTTTGTTTTTTTTATTGCATGATTTTATTCTTGATGCAGCTGTACCATGCCAAACCTATCAGTCTCAGTGGGACATACAAAAAGGACAGGCTGGAGCTGCTCAGTAGCCAGTGCGCCTAAGCATCTGAAATGTCACAGTGAAGGAGAGTTCAAAGAGGTGAAACTCTAAAACAAACAGAAAATTGTTTTGTTTTGTTTCAAACTACAAAAATATACAGAGAGTGCTCAACAGGATCAGGGAGGGAAATAACAGCAGGTCAGCTAGACTGTCTGGGAAGCTAGTTCTGCCTTCTGCTTTGGATGTTTGATGTTCTTTAATATCAGCAAAGTTACTGGATGGAATGACATAATCTTGAAGTCTGGGACCAAATCAGGTTATCAGTATGAATATGTCAAGATGGAAGTGGAAAAATTCTTTGTTCAGTTGATCTATGAAACTCTTGAAAGGAGCCCTATGAAACAGAATTTGTAAATTACCTTGATCGGGGAGGACAGAAGGGGTGTGTCTGCTGTTTGGTGTTAGGTGCTTGCAGCTTGATGCCATCAGCTTGATTTCAGCACCTATTTCCAACTGTATCTCATACAGCCATGTGTACTCATGCTAGACACAGACCTAAATGTGAAAAAAAAAACAACTGTAAAAGGATTCATAATTTTTTTAATGACACAGACCTTTCACTACCTGTTGCATCTTTTATGTCTCAGAGCAGAGACAGAACCCCCCCAAGCAGAGTTTTTCTTTCTCTCTCTCAAAAAAACCCAGTAAACAAGACCCTCAACACTGCCAGATTTTGTATTCTCAAGAGAGAAATGTCTCCACAATAAAATCTGGCAATTATATTTTATCTTTATACTAAACCAGGTCTAACAACCCCAAGCCTTTAGCGAACAACCCCAAGCCTTGTGAATTACTGACATATTTGTAAAGGTGTTATACATAATTTTCATTCCTGAATCCATGAAAGCTTTGAAAACTACCTTGCACCTGTTTCTTGTGACAAACAGGTGAATAGAAAAGACCTTTGATGTTTTTTAAAGACTGTGTGGGGTGCTCTATTTTTAAGAGTCTTGATCTTGTATAAGCCTGTTAGGAGAGTTTCTGGAGTTTGAAAATGGCAGAAGGATACCCAAAGATATAATCTAAGATACAACTTGCTAAATTCAGACGCTCAGTACTGACACTGTTTAGGAACACATTTTTCCAACAACAGGATTGTTAATTGTTGGTAGTGCAGCAGAATTACAGTGCCACTGTAGAACACAGATTTTGAAAAATACGTACCAGTTTTACAGGAAAGATTACACAAAATATAATGTCAGATTTGGATACATCTAAGCTTTAATAGTTCTCCAGCAGACTATAATGCATTGTAATCCTGAAAACAGAAACAGTCTCATTCATAAAAACCTCTAAGGGGTTCTGAAAGAGGTAAAAAAAATAGATTAGAACTCAGATCTGCTTTCACGTACATGCCAGCTGGCATTTATCCTACCATCTTTATTCCTAGGTATAAGTCTAATAATAGCCACAAACATCTAAGAGTACTCTAGGTAAGCATTCTAGTTACAAACTACTAGCATCTAAATTGTGACCAAAAACCTTAGAAATGTTTGATTTTTTTAATTAAATAAAGCAGATAATGTCTTATCTGCTAGTGCTTCCAATCCTGCCAGTTAAGCTTTACAAAATATGGAACTGAATACAGAAGTTGAGGAAAGCTATAAACAGAAATTATGAGCTTTAAGATCACACATTTTTACCTTCCTACTGAGCACTAGTTAAAGATAACCCCAAAAGAACTGAAGCATGGTCACTTTTTCAGTCTCACTGGGCCAAATACTCAATCAACAGAAGGACACAATTTGGACCACTGGGACAGAGTAAAAATGTTTGCAAAAATACCCATAAACAACCAGTTCAGTTATAACAGACTATTTCTAAAACACAGAGTTCAAGGGTAAACTTTTGAAATATGAACAAAGGATAAAATTAAAATGAACAGCTGGAAAATATATTTTAAATTAACATATTTCTGTGTATTCCTCTCTTGGGCATCAGTTCAAATCCAATTAAATTCAATGCTAACACTAACAATTACTTCAGAGGTTTTGGACAGGAGTCTTATTGACTCCAGCTTGTTACGCTGATATATATATACAGCAACTTGACTCTAGCTAATGGAATCCCTTAAGGATTTTTGAAAGGCAAAGAGCTAAGTACCCTCAATTTTCCTGAGAGTGGGTTCTTATAATTCCACACAGTACTGCCTCCCATCTATGAGAACAAGAACAAAACTTCGTTTGTTGTGTTGTAAGTGCCAGCTTCTGCTGAACTGAATTCCACATCTTGCAAGTCTTTTTTGTACTGGAGTTTGGCCTGTGAAAGGGAAGTGCTTAGCTGTCTATTTTAGCCTATAGGTTAAATAAAAAAATAAATAAATGGTGCTGGGACAGTATTGATTTATTGGCTAGTAGGAGGCGATAGGTGTTGGTGCTTAACCACAATTCCCTGCTGTCAAAGAGCCACTCTAAAACTCAAAGGATGGACAAAATAACCTGATTCTGAACCATTAGCCAACATGTCTTATTTGGACCAGACAGTAAATGTCACTAGGACATCAGTCCAGTGCAAATGTTTATGTTTGGATTGAATTAATTGCAAGACATTAGATGGCAAAATAGTACTGTATCTATCTTTGCATTTCCTTGGATACTGCAACAAAACAAGCAGTTAGAATGACACTTGAACTGAATATGTTTTAGTTTTAGAAGCCCTGCTTTGGAAGGAATGCACAAAAAATCTTCTCCAGGAATATATAAGAAGGGATTATTTTTTATTTATTTCAAGGAGAATCCCACCTAGTGGTTCACACTGTTATTAAACATTTAAGACATTCTCAAGTAATTCAACATGGATCCTTTCATACAGACTATATGAAAAACAACTGTGTACTTCATATAAGTTTTCATTTGCTGTTTTTCAATGATAGTAACACATTTCTAGAGATCTTTCAGTTCTTTCAGCATTCTAGGAAGTATTTTCTGTCATTCAAGAAAAACAGAACACATTCTGTTGAAAGTTTCTTGGTAAGTCTCAGCTACAAGCACTTTGTGCTTATTCACCATCTTGTTTTTATTCTTTCTCCTTTGAACATTCCAAGAAGCAACTTACTTGGCAGTGAGCAAGAAGTCCTTAAACTAGATTTTATTACTAATTACAATCAGTGGTATTCTGTTAGCTGATGCATGACAAGTGTGTGCCACCTTGACCAAGCATCAACAGAAGACTATTTTCCCCAAGAGCAAGAGCTCCCTGCACAAGGAGGTATATAAACTGTGCAGCCCAGACTGCAATATATAACACATGATTTTTTCTCAAAGGCTAACCTTCTTGACAAAGTTAGGAACTTTTTGTAGAACAGATTTGTCAGCATGTGCTAATTCATCTTTACTAAAACCTTGGTCAGTCACTAAGTAACCAGAGTTAAGCTGTCCCTGGACATGTTTAAAAAATACTGGACGTGGCACTCAGTGCCATGGTTAATTTTATGACAAGGTGTTAGGTTAGGTTATAGGTTAGACTTGATGATCTCAAAGGTCTTTTGCAACACAGTTCGTTCTGTGATTCTGTAATTCATGTTGTTGGACTTGGCCAATCCATCCAGCCTGTCCAGGTCCCTTTGTAGAGCCTCCTACTCTCCAACAGATCAACACATGCTCCCAGCTTGGTCTTATCTGCAAATTTACTGATGGTGGACTCAATCCTCCGATCCAGATCATCAGTGAAGATATTAAAAAGGACTGGCCCCAGCACTGATCCCTGGGGCCCCCCACTAGTGACTGGCTGCCAACTGGATGCAGCACTGTTCAGCAGAACTCTCTGTGCCTGGCCATGCAGCCAGTTCTTAACCCAGCAAAGAGTGCACCTGTCCAAGCCATGGGCTGACAGCTTCTCTGGGAGTGTGCTGTGGGACACTCAAAGCATCAAAGGCCTTGCTGAAGGCCAAACAGACAACAACCATAGCCTTAACAGTATCCACAGGTGGGTCACCTGGTCATAAAAGGAGATCAGGTTGGTCAGGCACGACCTACCCCTCCTAAAACCATGCTGGATGGGTCTGATTCACCAGCCATCCTGTAGGTGCTGTGTGATGGCACTCAGGATGATCTACTCCATAACCTTGCCAGGCACCAAGGTGAGGATGACTGCATGTAGTTTCTCAGATCCTCCCTCCAGCCCTTCTTGTGGATGGGTGTCACATCGGCTAGCTTCCTGCCATCTGGGACCTCCTCCCTGAGCCAGGACTGAGGGTAAATGATGGAGAGCAGCTTCACAAGCTCCTCTACCCACTCCCTCATCACCCTGGGATGGATCCCATCTGGTCCCATAGATTTAAGGGCATCTAAGTGGCTCAGCAGGTCTCTGACTTCATCCTCCTGCGTAACGGGGACCATTCCGCTCCCCGACACCACCTACCAGCCCAGGAGGTCAGTTGTCCAGAGGACAACCTGTCTTTCTGTTGAAAACTGAGGAAAAGAAGGCATTCAGTACCTCTGCCTTTTCCTCATCTTTAGTTACTAAATTGCCTCCCGCATCTTATAGAGAATGGTGGTTGTCTTTACCCTTCATTTTGCCATTAATGTATTTATAAAAATAATTTTTATTTTCTGTCTCAGAAGAAGCCAGATTGAATTCTAACTGGGCTTCTTCCTCTCTAATTTTTTTTCCTAAATGACCTAGCAACACTTTTTTCCTGCATGACCCTTAAGCATTTCCTGAGATACCTGACCCTCCTGCCAAAGGTGACCCTCCTTTTTTCCTTTGGTCCTTCAAAAGCTCCTTGCCCATCAAGGCCAGTCATTTTCCTCATTGGCTCATCTTTTGGCACACAGGGAGAATCTGTTCTTGTGCCTTCAAGATTTCTGTTTTGAAGCACACCCATCCTTCCTGGACTTCTTTGTTTTTAAGGGCTGCTTCCATGGTACTCTCTGAATAAACCTCTTAAATAGGTAAAAGTCTGCCCTCTATTGCATTGCACCTCCTACAGGCAGAATGCCCAGACCAAGAAGAAATGTGAAGCTGTCTTTGTCCCCCATAAAACATAAAGGAGCCCAAGCGTTATTTCTAATTTGGAAATGTTCTGAACCAGGACACTTCATTGGACTCCCTGGACATCACCTCAACCCTGGAGCTACCTGGATTGGACGACTGCCAAAGCCCCGCCTAAGCCATAAAACGCACTGGATAGAGGAACCTCATAGCGTTTCAGGGGTGTTATAACAGAGACATGGACCTGTGGTCTCTGGTGCAGATTTTTCTCTTTAGAGAGTTTGTTATTTTGGAAGTTAATAAACCTTTTTTTTTTTTCCAACACTACCCAAGGTGTCTTTCCCGCTCATTTTAAGCCACTGGGTATTTGTAAGACAAAAACTCAAACAGGGATGGGCGCTCTGAGATCTCATAACACCTGGCTCAAGGAGAAATCCCATCAGCCCTCCAGAATTACAATGTGGAAGCTTTATTGATACCCCTCCTTGTTTCACCATATACTGAAAACTCTATAATTTCATAGTCACTGTGCCCCAGACAGCCTCCTAATCTCCCACCAGCCCATCTCTGTTGGCAAACAGAAGGTCTAGCATAGTTCTCCCCCTCATAGGCTTGCTCAACAGCTATGACAAGAAGTTGCCTTCCATACATTCTAAGAACCACCTAGACGTCCTCTTCTTTGCTGTGTTGAGTTCCCAGCAGATATCTGACAGATTAAAGTCATCTACAAGAACAAGGGCTGGTTATCTTGAAACATCCTCCAGCTGCTTATAGAATAAGTCATTCACCTCCTCAGCCTGACTGGGAGCCTCAGCCTGACAGACTCCCACCAGCATGCCGGCCTTGCTGGCCTTCCCCCTGTTTCTTACCCATAGGCCTTATCATCAGCCTTATCATCATTAATTTCAATTTCCATGGCAATAAGAGCCTCCCTAATATAAAAAGACACACCTCCACCCCTTCTCCATCTCCAGTCTCTTCTGAAGAGCATTTAGCCATCCACTGCAGCTCTCCAGTCATGCAAGTCATTCTAGCATCACATTTTTGTGATAGCAACTACATCATAACTTTCTTGCTGTACCATGTCTTCCAGCTCCTCGTGTTTGTTAGTTGTTTACAACTATAAAAGACATATCAAACTTTTCCAAATATTCTAGACATTTTACTGGAAATATATGGAGTTTCTCCCATGAGTAGGTGTGGTGGATAGGAAAAACCTTACAAAATAAGAGCCTTGTTACCCTTGTAAAATCACAGCTCAGGCCTGTAACTTCAGCTAAGTAGAAAGGGATTATAGGAAGTGACTCAGCTAAATTAGAGGTAGGAAAAAAAGTCATATAACCATTACGTGTTCATGTTGTGGCTTATGGTGGTTGGTTGAATTACATTTGTTGTGCTTAAATTGAATGTAACTGATAACAGCCTGACTGCATTAAAAAGATCTAGTTTTTGCAATTAAGGAGTTCCCTTTTGCACCTGCCCGGGGAGTCTGCATTGCTCTGCTTCATAACAAGTAGGGACTTCTGTTTTGTGGTTACTCCTTCAAAGTTTAGATGGAGGAATTTGTGTACATTGTCCTTTTGGTGGTAAGTTACATTTGACTCCCAAGTCAATACTGTTTCTTTTGCTAGCTTTAATATAGCTACCTTGATATAGTGCACTATTTTATGTTATGCTATAATTTAGTAGTAGTTCTTCACCTCTGTACTGTACAGTAAGTAATTATGATTCAGATCCTTCATCTGTTATCTCTCGTCTGTTTAACAAATAATTCATTTTTATAAAAAGATATGATTTACCATCATTAGAACTTGAGAGTCCTTAAATTTAAACTGTTGCCAAAATCTGAGGCTAAGGCAGGGCTTGTCTGAAGTTTCCATTTGTCCCATGATAAAAGGTACCAGAAGTATTTTTGGCATATGAAAACAGATAATATGAAATTATGATAGTTAGATTTCATGGTAATAGTTAAACTGGTCTCTTAAAGGGACAATACTTAGACCTAAAGTCAGTACTGGGATGTCCAATGAAAAATAATTTGAGTAACAGGATTTAAGGGAAGGTAATAAGCAGTGGGGAAGTAAGGCTCTGTAGAAAGATCTGGACAGGTTGGATTTTGTTTTCAACAAAACCAAGAGCTGGGTCCTGGGTCACATCAATGTCGTGCAGAGCTACAGTTTGAGGACAGAGCTCCTGGAAAACCGCCTGGCGGAAAAGGACCTTGGGGTGCTAGTTGGCAGCCATCTGAATATGAGCCAGAGTATACCCAGTTGGCCAAGAAGAGCAATGGCACTCCTATATCAGGAATCATGTGGCCAACAGGAACAGGGCAGTGATTGACCGTTTTTCTCACCGAGTGTGCAGGGAGACAGAACACAGGAGTTTTGATCAGTTTGTCACTCAAGATCTTCTGCTTGCCCAGGGAGAGAAGTCTTTTTTCTGCTGTGCCGTGGAGTCCCTCCCATGGGAAAAGTCTTCCCAAAACTGTTGTGGTGTGGTCACTTGTCCAGGGGGTGCACTCCTTGAAGGATAGGCTGCTCTACTTTGGAAGCAAGGACCCTCTTTCTCTATCTCTGGAAGCAGGGACCCTCTCTCTCTCTCTCCCTATTTGGGTCTCCCACTAGACCACAGCTTTCTCTGGCATCCACCCACTCCAGTGCAAGCACTTTTCCCGTGGGCTGCGAGTGGATCTCTGCATCCCCTGTGGACTTCATGGATTGCAGTGGGACAGTTTGTTTCACCATAGTCCTCACCAGGGCTTGCAGAGGAATCCCAGCTTTGATGCCTGAAGCACCTCCTCCCCCCCTTTTTTTCCACTGACCTTGGTGTTGCCATGTTGTTTTCCTTCACATGTGCTCACTTTTTCCTCTTCTGTGACTAGAAGAAAAACTGCTGCTTGTAGGTACCATTGTAAACAAGTTCCACTAATTCAAAGATTTTTGCAGGATCCTGCAGCTCCAAGAGGTTGATCTTGTCTAGGTTCTACGTTGGGGAATCACTCGTCACGCTTCCACTGCTGGCCAGGCTGCCCCACCACCATCGCACAGGTAGTGGTGCCCGCTGGCACTATTTAATGCATCCCTTCATGTGGGGTGCCAGGAAGGGGAAGCTGCCACCACCACCCCTGTCCTTTTTGCCAGCAGCACAGTTGGCTAGGGGCTGCCAAGCAGGCAACTCTTGCCACGGGCCTGCTCAAGATGTTTGCAGCCACGGTGGCACATTGGCATGTGCTGTGCAAGGGATGGCCACCTGGTGGTGGCACTTCATCACCCCTGGAAAAATTGTGCCTGTGCTGTTTTGCCTTCCTTCTTAAATATGTAATCACAGAGGGGTTACCAACTTCTCTGATTGGGCCAGCAGTATGTCCACCTTCAGAGCCATCACGTGTTGGCTCTTTTGGTCATGGTGGAAGCTTCTAGACGCTTCTCACAAAAGCTACCCCTGTGGCCTCCTCCACTACCAAAAAACAGGCTGTGCCAAACACACAAATCCACAGGGGCAACCGACCACAGTGCCCCTCTGAGTGGCAAAATAGCCTGTAAGAACCTTGGAAGCAGCAAGCTGGAACGGCAGAGGTGAGCAGACCTGGCATGATAAATTAAGGGTAGCAGAGACTCTGGGGCCATGACAGAAGCCAAGGAGTGTCTGGATATTGTGTTAAAATGTGGTAAGAAGCTCTGAAGCAGTGTCAGAGAACAGCAGAGCAGGGCAGGGATGAACTCCCCTGGGTAGCTTATTGGCGATGGCTGGTCCCTGGTCATGCTGCACAGAGAGGGCAGCTCTGGGGGGGGGGCAAGTGCTCCTGAGTCCTGGGTGCTTGTGTGGCATGCATTGGCTTTGGGCTCCTGAAACAGCAGAGAAGCAAGCCACTATGTCACTGATGCTGGAGACAGGCACACGATAGAACACACCAAGGCTCATGCAACAACAGCCAACTTTTATTGAGTGAGTGCTCTTCTCCTTACAGAGTTTTGAAGGTCTGCATGGTTACTCCTGATTGGCTGAACCAGTTACCACCTGGCCAACCGGCCAATAGCTGCCTGTGTCCCCAACAGCCTAGACCTGCTCCCCAGCAATCCAGACTGGTTGAGTTATGCAATTAAGGTAACTTAATTAGCCATATAATTAGTTCTATTTCAGTTATAAGATTAGGATTATTTATAACTGTGAGGCCTTCAGGCCAGCTGTTAGCCACCACACCACTAAGCTCCAGTCACAGCACCAAAGGGAAAGAAAAGAATGGCAAAACCCCCGCGGCAACAGTACCTCTTGGCAGAGGGATTGCACCGCCTGGCTGCTGAGAAATCGCATAAGGAAGCAACCATTTCTCACCTCTAGCTCTCACAGGTTATCCCAGATTGGCTCTCACCCACCACAATACACTCAGAGCTAGGGTTACTGGGGCAGTGACCACCTCAGATGCAAAACAAAAAAAAATCCCAAAAATGGATATGGGATAAAAACAAATCCTCAAGACAAAAACAAAAGAAAACAAACAAAAACAAAAGAATGGACCACATCTATCTTCTGTACGTCATCCACTGTTTTATTTTCTTTCTTATGGACTAATGGGCCTATTTATATGGGGTTTTTTTAGGGAAGAATCTTCATTTATTGCCTTTTCTGGCCTTTTCTAAGGAAATTCACTGCATTTTGTCTTTTATTTTGATTGTGCTATTTCTTCACACACAGTCATTTCTAAAAAATAATTCACATTTTGATATCCATAATAAAAGCTTTCCAACATTATGCATAATATCCTTTCTTGCCATTAGAATAACCTGACATTATGATTTTCTACTGATTGATGGTGCTGGAGAGCAGTGAAGAATAGGGACAGAATCACAAGGTAACCATTACACATTATGGGGCCCTGCTCTCCTGGGGATGGCTGAACCCACAGGAGGCAATGAAATAATTCCTTGTTTTGCTTTGCTTGCCAGCATGACTTTTGCTTTCCCTGTTGAACTATCTTTATCTCAACCAATGAGTTTTTTCACTTTAACTCTTTCAAATCTGTCCCCCATCCTGGACAGAGGGATTGGACAGCTGTGTGGTGCTTGGTGGCTGGCTGGGGCTAAACCATGGTACATATATAAACATCAACAGGACTATTCAATTTCTGCTTGCATATTTATTGATTACAGTAATAGATACATTTTATGAAGCTGTTCTAATTACTGCATTTGTATTTCCATGTTATTACTATCACAAGTATTTTGCAAATTTTCTTACACATTTGAAACAATTTCTTTCATTATGAGAGGCACTATTTAGGTTGCTTTTATTACTTACTAACAACTTAATGCTCATATCTTCTAGCAGTCCACCAGTCAGCTGTTGATAGATTTACTACTTGAATAGGATATTCAGAAAATGCCACCTTTCCAAATGCAGATAAAGAAAATTACAGGGAAGGAACTGTGACTACATGATCCTGAGTTGTAGTTCCTCCCATTGTTGTGCAGTTTATGTACCTTGTCTTACATAAAGTAATCCTAATACATATTTTAATATTATTTTAATATTAATATATTGTAATATTTTTAAAATCCTGATACATAGTTTTATAATGAGATTATAGGAAATCAGGAAAATTTTTCTTCCTGATTTTCATGTGATCAAATTTTACCCTAAAAATATTAACAATATTTTAAGACAAAGCAATGTGTTATGGACAACATATCAGAGGACGGATAAACATTTGAAACAGAATTTTGTAATGTGAAAATTCTTTTCAGTCTTTAAAGATTGGTGATCTCCGCAATTTTAGCAGGGCAAATAATGTTAATATTGCTGACTATCAAGAAATTTGGAGAAATATTAATATTTTATGTTTATTATATTTGATCTCACCCTAACCCAAGACTGAAAAATCAAATAACCTCAACTTTATTGCAAAAAATATGGACTACAAAAAAGATGTGAACAGAAAACATGGTAAAGCCCTCAAGCCATAATATTTTCAAGCTTCCCACAGCTTCAATTGTCCACATGTAGCAGAGAAGAAATCATAAATGCCTCCAGAAAACAGATTTAGAGCATGGTGCTAATAATGCCAAGATTGCACACTTGATCCCCATTTGGACCTTTCACTTATGAATTGAACTCAAAAATCTTGTGGGTCTCTTCCAACTCAGAATATCTTGTGATTCTCTGATTCTGTGAAGAGGTTCAGAATAGGAATTCCAGAAGCCTGTCTCATTCTTTACTTGTCTAAATGAGATTATCCATAAACCTGACTAGTCTGAATTCCCTATCTTAATCTGCTACTGAGTGGAGTCAAATACATGGTTGCAATAGATTTGTTTTCAACACTCACAATCTGTCAATTCACAGATGCTAGACCTTGAAAACATGTCTGGAGAGAAGGTTTGATCTTTTAATTTAATGCAATATCAAGTCGAGTCAACAATCCTCCCATCATATTTGATTAATATTTTTATATGCAAACTGAATAAATATATGTATTTCACTGACGAACTGCCATTGTATTATAGGGCATGCCCTGCATTGGATAATTTTAAATAGAAGAGCAAGTATGTGGGTGGTTTCACCTATGCCAAAGGTCATGAATCCCCACAAAGAAATGCAATAAATATGAAGTTCAAACCTCACCATTTAAAACTTTGGTGCTTTCTGTCCACTAAATAATAATTTTACCAGTTTATTAACATATCTGTCCATTGTAGTTTATTCTCTCAACAATGAGCACCAAGCTTTTGATTAATAAGGATTGTAATTTGAGACCTTATTCTAGCAGTAATTTTCCACAGATATGCACTAAGTATTGTTCCTTGATTCCCATCTGCTTGAAAACACCAACTAAACATTGTGTGTATTCGCTTTCAGTGTAATCTCTAAATAACTATTTTACCTCAGCATGATATTTTAAGTATAGAAAAACTGTAGTGCAGATTGGAAGTGAAATGAGCCAGTCAGTGTGAAGGCAGGGCATGGTTACATGGATAGGAAAAATGTTGCTATGTGATTGTAACAAAAAGAATAGGCTGAGGTTCAATACCATCCCAGCCGCTGGATTTTCATGAGCTAGAATACCTCCAAAACTCCATCACATTTAGATCTCAAAACAAGTTTTAAACCTCTAGAACATAATGAGTCACATTATGGGCTGGATCATCAGCTCCTGTAATTGGTTTGTAGGAGGTAAGGATATTTCCCCTTTTTTTTTTCTGTCTCTCAGGGAATTTTCTCCCATTTGTTGCCTAAGAGATTACAATGATGAAACTTTAGAGAAACAAAATATGTGGCTGAGAGAAGGAGGAGGAGGCGGAATGGTGCAGCTAGCTGCAGTCTCTTAGCTCAGGGGCTTTCTCTTGAAAGTGCAGACAGATAGAGAAATTTTTGCTGGAGGCTGAGGGGCTGGGCTCAGCTCCTTCCCCTCTTGCTCTTGGATTGGAGGGAAGACAGCCAGGCTGCAGTTGCTGTGGGAAGAATTTGTTGCTACTGTGAAGTTCCATTTTTTATTGCTTCTCCTACCACGAGTGAGGCTTTGCTCGTAACAGCAGTCATTGGGACCTTATCAACAGCTGATCTCACTGGAACAGACCCTCACCATCTACTCGGGTACCTCAAGGGAAAACCCAGGATCCTGTCCCCTTTCCCCTTGGAGGGAATATTTGCAGGAGCCCAGCTGCTGCTGCCCAGTCAGGCTGTTTTTTCTGCTGCTGCTTCAGGTTCTTCACTGCACTTTACCCAACACCCCATGTCATCCTGGCCCCTACAGCTCATGCTATGGCGGAAGAGTTTTTACATTTTGTTTGCCACCCTGGGTGTGCCTGCCTTTGCTGTTCCAGCCTGCTGCTCCAAGCTTCCTGCCACAGCCCATTTTGCCATCTGGAGAGGTACTGGGACTGCTGTCCCCCGTGAGTTTGTAAAGGAAATCCCATCTCCATCTCCTCCCCAGCCATGCCACCACTACCTGTGTGGAGAGAGGCAGCTGGGTTCACACCACAGCGCCCCCTGCAGGCGCGGGGCAATCATCGCACCTGCCCTGCCCAGCCAGGAGCCACCAGCGCCCCTGCTGGCTGTGACCGGAACTGCAGCACAGGGGAAAGGGCCTGCGGCCGGGAGAAGGCTGGCGCTGGGTGTGTGGGGGTTTTGTTTGTCGTGCTGCTGTTGTTGTTGTTTGTTTGCCTTGTTTTATATACATAAATGTTCTAGTAAGGAACTGTATTCCTTTTCCTAAATCTTTCCCTGAAAACCCTGAAGTCATAGTAATTGGGAGGGATTGGGTGTCATATTTTCCATTCTAAGGGAGGTTCTCACCTTCCTTGGTAGACCCCTTTCTTTCAAACCAAGACATTGGTAAAGCTCTGTTGGAGACACTACATTTAAGGAGAAGACATATTACAAACTTGATAAAAATCACAGCTAATAGTTCTGAGGGGGGACAAAAAGAAACTTGCATATACAAATTTTCACTGCTTAATGGTCCAAAACCTGCTTATATATGCCCTCATAATTTGTTACATGGCATTTCAATGGAGAGTTGGAATCTATGGAAATCATTGAGACATTTTCAGTATGCTCACAAAACTTTTTTAAATGCATTGAATATGTATTTGAAGTCAAGAAATTAATTTACCATACTACTAAGCACAGTGATTGTCTGAAGCATGGGTTGATTTATAAATATTGTGTTCTGTGATTTGAAGAAAAATGATAAGCCAAAGAGCAGAATTTGGTTTGCAATGCAGTCAAAAAATATTTATTAGGTGTGTCTGAAAAATATTTATCTCTAATAGGCGATAAACATCTAAAATGGGCAGATGTTGCACAGTAGCCAAGATTTTTGTTATGCTGAGGCAGTGATTCAACATTCAACCAGAGGAATCCAACTAGGTTTTAACAGGCCTGTACAAGGTTAATAAATTAGCCTGTTTCTACACCGGAAGATGAAAGTGTATAGGCTTCATGAACGCTTCCATAGAAATGGGCTCTTTTGCGGAATCATTTCTCAAGAATAATTCCCACAGAACATAATTCCTACAATCCTTCACTGTGAGGTAGTATCAGAGTGTGGGTTTGTGTGACTAAAGGCTCCATGACCAACCCTTTCTTTTTCATGCAATGTTGTGGTAATTGTAGTACTAGTTTTCATTCTGCCTATTGTTATATGGACGATTTTTTAGTGAAAATTTTAGCACCAGCTCTTAACAGCTAGTGTCTGAATGTGCTGAAAGCCTCTTCACAATTTATTTCAGAAGACTTCATTAGTGAAACTTGGAGAAGTTGGATCGACCATGTTAACAAAGTAGCAACTATCTAGCAAGATAACAATGTCATAAAAAGACATTTCAGCAAATATAAGAAAGTGATAAACTTAGTTTACTTTTAAAACAACTTAATTATATGTTCAATTTGTAATTGTTTTTAATTGGCATGTAGAAGGAGATCTGATGACTAGGCACAGCAGTTACGTCACATATAGGAACTACATCTCGTTAATCAGGCTCATGGCAAATGCAAACTTCAACTGAATAAACAACCCCTCTGAAGTTGATGGGACCACACAATGCATAAGTAAGCATGAAAAAGGTTATTTTTCTAGCCATGGGAAATGAAAAAAGTTTGGTTTCATTTTTATTTCATTTCAGTAAGTCAAATTTAGCTGTACTCAGAAAAAATTCCACTGATACAAGTGGAATTTTCCTTGAGTAAAGAGGCAGTGTCTGGTTAGACTGAATATCAGTTTAGACCCCAGAGGGAACAAGCTGAAACCCTTCATCATACTGTCATACATCCTAAACATTTAAGAATTGCCCAGGATTTATAAATGCTTCATAAATAATGTGGGCCACCCAAATGCTTATGAACAATGCATAGCAAAGGAACTTGTAAATAGAACACTAATTTGGAAATATATCAGTAACTGGTTTTTAATTCACCTTCTCCTCTGGGAAGGTCAAAGGGTGCCTTTTATGATGGTGCCAACTCCACCAAAACTTAATATATACTTCAATTTACATGTGCTTCTTTCCTACTCTCAATATTCAAATGAATATTTGGGTAAAGCCAACATTTTAAGAGAATTAAGTTTACTGAATTAGTCTTAGGTTGTTCTATTTCATTTTTCATATACTTCTGCAATTGAGATCATACTAAGCAACAACAAAAACATTTGTGGTTACAAATTAGACTATAAATGCTTTGATTTTGCATAAAATGATGAGTGATTCTTTTTCTCATACTTAGTTTTAAAGATCTCATATGACAGACACAGCACACTGCATGACACTCATCTCATTTTTTTTGAGTGACCGACTTTAAAGAGTGAGACAGCCCTCAAAGGATTTAAGTACATGGTTCCAGAAACGCTATGTTGAAAAGTTTTGCAAAATTATAGATGACACCAAGGTCAGTGGTGCAATTGACACAATAGAAGGAAGGCATGCCATCCATGGAGAACTCAACAAACTAGAGAAGTGGGCCCGTGAGAACCTCATGAGGTTCAACAAGTCCAAGTGCAAGAGTTGGGAGATGAACTCTTTGTTAGAGCAGTCCTACTAAAATGGATGAAAAACCGGACATGAGTCAACAGTGGATGCTTGCAGCCCAAAGATCAACCACATTATGGTCTGTATCCAAAGAAGTGTGGCCAGCAGGTCAAGGGATGTGATTCTCCTCATCTACTCTGCTCTCATGGGACCCTAGCTGAAGAGCTGTATCTAGCTCTGGGGCTCTCAGCACAAGAAAGACATGGACCTGTTGCAGCAGACTCAGAGAAGGACCATAGAGATGATTAGAGGACTGGGGAACATCTCTTGTGAAACCCAGCTGAGTGAGCTGTGGTTGTTCAGCCTGGAGAAGAGAAGGTTCTGGGAAGACCTAACTGCGGCCTTATAGTACTTGAAGGGGACTCATAAAAAACAGGGAGAGCATTTTTTTTACATGGACCCATAGTGATAGGTCAAGGGGGAATTGTTTTAAATTGAAAGAGGATATATTTGGATTAGATGTTCGGAAAAAATTCTTCATTATGGTGGTGGTGAGGCACTGCCCCTGTGAGGATGTCCAATCCCTGTTAGTGTTCAAAGCCAGGTTAGATGGGGCTTTGGACAATTTCATCTTGTGGGTGTAGATTGGAACTTTGTGAATGTTAAGATCTCTTCCAACCCAAGCCATTCTATGATTTTAGAAGATATAAAAAATGTGCTCTATACCACAGCCAGGGAGAATGGTCCTACCTGGAAACTCCTGCAGAGAGCACCAGGGGAGACCAGAGGCTGACTAGAGGCTTTTGGAGTTGGGGATTGAGAACATCTGAAGACCAATATTCTCCAACTGAAAAAGAGATAATGTCAGCTTATGAAGGTGTTCAAATTGCTTTGGAAATTATTGTCACCGAAGTGTAGGTCTTCTTGTCACCTGGGTTGCCCATGTTGGGCTAAATGTTCTAAGGGAGGGTCTCTTCTATGCATCATGCAACTGATGCTACATGGGTAGTAGTGGGTTGAACTGATTGCATAAGCTCAAATAGGAAACTCTAGTCATGCAGGAATCTTGAAAGTGATCAGGGACTTATCAGAAGCCTAAGAAATTTTTTTTTATGTCACCAGAGGAGGAGGTAACACATGCTGAAGAGGCCCCACTGTATAATAAATTACCAGAAAGTGAGAAGCAATATGCCTTTTTTTAACAATGGGTCCTGCTGCATTGTCAAAAAGCATCAGAGATGAAAAACCCTACAGGTCACAGAAACTGGTGATGGAGAAGGTGACTCAAATGAGCTTGTAGAAGTGAAAGCTATCCAGCTGGCTCTAGACATTGCTAAAGGAGAAAAATGGCCAATACTTTGCCTCTATATTGACTCATGAATAATGACCAAGGCTCTGTGGTGGTGGATGGTCATCAAGGAAGAGATGCAACATACAGATGTGCTCATGATTGAGGTGTGGACTTAACCATGGACAGTGTTGTACAAGCTATGTATGAATGTGAAACATGCACAGAAATTAGGCAAGCTAAGCATTTAAACTCTCTCTGGTATGGAGGATGATGGCTGAAATATAAATATGGGCCGGCATGGCAGACTGACTATATCACACTCCCACAAACCCATCAAGGCAAGCGCCATGTATGTACAATGGAGGAAATAAGCACTGGATGGCTGGAAATATACCCTGTGCCTCATGCCACTGCCCAGAACACTATCCCCAAAATAACAGAGTCAGAGAACAGCTCTCATTTCCAAGACAATCTAACAGACACTTGGGTCAAAGAACATGGCACTGAATGTGTATGTTCCTCACAGTCCCTATTGTGCACCACCGTCTGGATAAACTGAACAATGCAACAGACTGTTAAAAACCGCACTGAGAGCAATGGGTTGTGGGACCTTCAAACACGGATACACATTTAGCAAAAGCCACGTGGTTAGTCAACACTAGGGAAACTGCAAGTCAGGCTGGCCTTGCCCAATCAAAACTTCTGTGTTGTATAGGAGGGGATAGAGTTCCTGTAGCACAAGACATTCCTGGGAAAACAGTCTGTTTACTCATACCCCAGGCTATGGCAAAACAACTAATGGGATTGCTTTTGAGCAAAGACCTAGGTGTACTTGGTAGGTAATACAGGAGGATCCAGAAGTCTGGTGTGGGCCTCAGAGTGATTTGATTTTGGCTAAGAGTAACTAAAAATTTAGATTTCAGGATGTTAATTACCATATAACACGGTGTTTATCAGTTCTATGGAGGCTGTATGCCCATTACCGCACTGGGTACCATATGGCATCCATTTTTGCTGTGCCAAATCTACAGATCTGAACTCAACTCGCCTCTGATTGACACATTAAAAAACGAACTTTGAGGAAACCAGATGAGTGAAGTGGTGATGTGACATAGGAGGCATGGGTTGGAGACAGAGACAACACACACCCCAGAGTTTCATGCAACAAACAGCGTGTTTTATTGTTTAGATCCTCCTTAAACAGGAGATTCAAAACTCCCTTGTCTAGACAGCTGCTTGGTTTGGCCTTAACAACACCCAGGTCTCTGACCAGTGAGGTGCCTACACCCCAGGGTGGAACTGAAGCCGTTTAGGTTTTGCCTTTTATTTCTTTTATATGCCCTCTGTATTCTTCACACACGTATTTGTAGCTCTGTAGTATATTGTATTAGTGACTAGTTTTCCCAGTACTTTTTCATGGACTTTCCTTAAGCAAAAAGACAAAAAGAATTCCAAAGCTCCAAGCCCCCAGAGGTACAAGGCCCCGGTGCTATCTTGGTTCTTCCTGGGAACCAAGGCTGAGAACAAATCTTCGAGGTACATTCTCATGGACAAAGTACAACAAGTGCTGAAGAGAGGCTCCAGAGAGGGAGATTGACCTGGAGGGGGGGAAAGGGGGGGGGTATTGCATCACCACTTGTCCTCCTAGTTGGTGCCTTTTATCAGTTATGCTAATTTCCTAAAACCTATAAAAATGTACTCCCCCCTGGGGGGAGGGTGTGCTTTTGTGTCAGCATCCTTCCATAACTGCTCCTTTTCCTTGGAGAATGAAAGATGTCATGGGATTTATCCACTTAATTCATATCAGTGAATGAGAGTTAAACCAGTTTACTGGACTCAAGGGGTAAAGAGACAAATGAGGGACCAGTATGATATTATCTTCTACTTCTCGTCAAGCCAAAAATAACTCAGGAGCAGAGGTGGATCTTTTAGGATATTTTGAGAATCTTCCTTGAAGGCCTTCATTCCCAGCCACATTGGGAATTGCTGTAAGCAATCAATGAAAATTAGCACATATCCTAAGATATTAAAAAACACTCCTTTCCATCTTCTACCAGAGCAAAGCTGACCATACTTCTCCAGTTTAAACACAGTTTTAAAGCATTGCAGCCATATTTAGTTCAAGATTGGTGAAAAAATATGAGACAGCCAAAGTTTAATTTGGATTGCTCCTCAAATTTCAGCACAAGCCCGTATTACATTTCACTTACAAAATTTAATGTTGAACTTCAGTTACTAATTACAACAGGGAATTTAAAAGCATGTAAGATGAAAAGAATTATGATAAAACATTACTGAAGATGTATAAGAAGTAAAACATCTTCTGATTTGTACTTCATGCAATAAATAGATCAATTAAAAGTAAAAATAGCTTCCATTTTAGATGAAACAAGTAATTAAATCTCATAAAATCTGTCTTTACAACTAGACATTAAATTAAGCTACAGGCTACAAGACTTCAAGAATCCAAATCATAAAATACACACTGAAAATAAGCAACCCATTTCATCCTTGTACCAGTGATAGTATTTCATATTGCAGTAAGAAAAATGGTTGAATTAGATAATCAGCAGTGATGCCATTTCAGCCATAAAATCACAAGCCAAACATGATTAAAATTATAAAAAACAGTTACCACTTATTGAAGGTCCTCCAGGTGCTCTTATGGTGGAATGTACATGTGATATAGGGCTTCAGCACTTTTATAAGTTTAGCAGATTAGCATAATTGACAAAAATCCCCAATTAGAAGTACAGTTAATAAAGAGATTCCCCTCTTGTTTCAGCCCCCTACTGAAGCCTCCCCCTTGCTTCTAGCCTCACATTGAATATGTATAAATACATGGGAAAGTGATATGTTCTTGGTTCACTGAAGAAGCAAGATTAGAATAGGATTCCGGGAATGCGTTTGTCCAACCTAACAGGGTAGTTAGCTAAGTCTATAGAGTTATGAGTACATGAAAAATATATAAAAAGCAAATCTTTTGGCATTAGCAGATGCAAAGCAATGGTTAGAGAAAATGTTTTGGAATTCCTAAATGATTTGACTTTTATTCCCAATGCTAAAAATCATTTTGAATTTGAATAAATGCCTTTGTTTCAGTGCTTGTCCCATAATATTGCAATAAACACACTCAGCTAACTAATGAGTCCTTCTGGCATCTGTTCCTCTCCTTTTTATACTGTGTCTAAGTACCTATAATTCAGAGAGCAGAGTATAAACTTCAATCTGCAAAATATTAAGTTTCCTTAATTTAGTCCATAAAGGTAACCACCAGTCTACCTGTGAAAGAAATGTCAAGCTATTTCAAGCCTTATGAATTGTTTAACCATCTCACAGGACAGTGTGTTTCTTTTAGAGATCCTTATTTTGTTCCTTTTTATGAGTCATTGTATTTTTCAGTGAGGGAGTATGTTGCTGCAACATATGAAAATAGTTATCATATTTGGAGCAGATATGAACAGCATGTACTTAAGTATCAGTTTTCCCTTTGTCCTCACTTGCTCTGACCACGAGATATTGTAAATTGTCTGAAAATAAATGCTTCCCCTCTCAGGAGGATGATAAAAAAGACAGCAGTATTTGTGGTTGTGATGTTCTCTTGTGACAGGGAACATGTGAAGCTACATAGCCAATAAACCACTGTATCTACTTGCTCCCAAACTGCCATATTCTTTATCCAAACTTGATTTGAGCGCTAAGGTGCATACAATATTTCAAACTACATCCACTTCGTCATGTGGTGACCAAATCATCCACTACATCATGTGGTCACATCATAATGTGACCAAATCTGCTGCCCAGGAGAAGCATACCAATGTTTAGAGTCTAGGGCTGTCAGAATACTTAAAGAGAGTACACACATTAATTATTTCTCTTTGCTCACAGACAACCAGATTTTCTTCCCCAAAATTTATGTTAGTTGGCTGCACAAAAACCACCATGAAGCTGCATCTGACAACTGAAGTCCTGCTCACACAATGTGTAAAGCCTAATGTAATTCAAACTTTAGCAAAGAGAGTTAACACATATACACCTGTCTCGGCTTATTAGCCAATTTTTTTCAGTCATGTTATGATAATTCAACTGAGCTCATGTAATAGAAAAAAAAGAATGAAAGAAAGAAAAGAATTTTAAAAAAAGTAGAAAAAGAGGAAAATAAAAAGAGAAAAAGAAAAAAAAAAGAAAAAGAAGAAAAAGCCTCACAGCATATGCTTGTCAGGTTACAGCAAGCTTTCACTGTGACCTTTTCTCTAACTACTTTCCAGGGAGTGTTTTACTCAAGAGATTTGTAATCTCTACTATTTCATTTTTCTATGCCAGATAAGAGTAAGTAATTATCACCTTCTTGCCCCTTATAGATCAAATTTACTCTCTCAGTTCAATGAAACGATAGCTCTAAATTATATTCATTGTTCCATTAAGGAACGAGTATACTGGAAGCTTTACTATCTATAACAACTGATAGTAAAGTCACACTCTAGTGAAGCTTGATTTTCCTTCTTTAAGCAAAAAAAGGTAGACCAAATGCCATTGGGAATTCTAGTTCATAGTTCTTGCATCAGAAAAAAAAAATACAGGCCTTCAATACTTAGCACTGAAATAACTTGAAAGTCTGAAATCAGTTTAAATTACTTTCTGAAGAATGTTTCTTCAGGGATTTTCCTGAAAGACTGTATGCACAGATAATAGTTGTGGTCTCTCTCTCTTGTAGAATTCCCTCTGTAATAATGCAGGGGGCGCATATTTAACTCAATATGCAGTAATTAAATTGGTTGTTTCATTTTGGATTAAATCACAAATGTGATTAATATGACAGTGCCTTGGCAGATAAAAAAGTTGAGAGGAAGAAAGCAGAATAATCAGATAAACAAAACCTAGAAGGCATTGAAAGAACATCATTAAAATGCATATAAGATTACTTGGAAAGAAATATTGATAAACTCTCCTTCATCTGTTTTCTAATGCATTTAATTTGACAACTATTTCATCTATTATTTACAGCACGAACATATACTCTGCTCAGAAAATGTCCTAAGAAAAGGAAAGCTGTGCCTAGCATTTTGCACAGATACAAAAACTGTTCTTTGTGATCTTCATGGAAATGCAATATTGTTTATTATACACTTTCAAAATTATAGACAGTGATATTTTGTTTGCATGAAAAATCTATGAATGTGCAAAGAGATACAGAAAACTGAAAAATGCAAAATTATCTGAACAGACCTCTATAAAAACTATTATTTTAAAATCTTTTCAGCTCAGTAATCCTGCTTGACTTAAGCTGAATGAAACATTTGAATAAAAGGAGTGCCTTTTCAATTTCAACAGTTCCAGCTAACCAGAAATAATGTTATGACTAAGGAACACTGAGAAATATAAGCATTAATTGCAAGAGAAAGAACACTTATTCGGATAATTGTTCCAATTCTTCCAGCTCTGGGGACTAATAACTGATTGGTACTAATTTGCGTGGTCTCCAGTCCAGTTCCCACTGTTCAAGCCAGAAAAAGAACATCTTGTCATAACTAGTATTGTTATCCAAAGTCTCAGGAAAGTGTCCAAGATTAAATAGGTCCAGGAAATTCTCAATTCAAACCTGACTGTCATAAGCAGTTTCTGTACTGGGGCAATGTTGGGTGTGTTACAGTGTTGCTGATGAGGTGTGCTTGTTCTGCCTCAAAAATTGTTTCTTCAAAAAAATCGCTCTCAAATTTTAAATGGCTGGTGCATAATCCTGAAGAATCAGTATTCCACTGATTTTTTCAGAGACAATATAATAGCAACAGCAAAAGACTTTCTGCTGATGTTTTAGGTACGGCATCAAAATATCATACTTTTTTCCCCCACCCTGTCTTACGATAAAGAAATCAGCTTCAGTTCATCACCTCTCATGAATGTCAAGAAAAGAATTATATATTGACATGAAGGATGTGGAGCAGCCAGAAAGAGATAGAGAATTTAAGTAATAAATAGCATCCTAGTAACGGTATGTTTATACATTTGTGTGTCCTAATCTTTTCTTGTCAGTGAAAACTCTTGTCTGTGACATCTCGTAAGTTTTAATCTCACGGGAGCTTTGACATCTCTTCTAAAGTACATGGTTACTTCTTATGTTGTTATGTAGCTGTTCATATTAGCAAAATAAGAAGAGCATAGTTAGTTTGTATTTGGGGTTTTAGTTGCATACGGATCAATAAATAGATGCCTTAAATCACTTGATTAAGAGGAACTTTCAAAACTCTTTCTACTCACAGTAATTTCTGTGAGCCTGACGTGATCGTCTCTAAGCAGGCCTGACTTACAAACTGAGCCTAAATGTCAATTTAGGTTAGGAAGGAAAGAAAAAAATAGTGAGAACAACATCCACTTTAAAGTATATTGGCAGCTGTATGTAAAATAAAACAAATCTTCCTGTACAGGATGTTTCCTTGGGAATACGTCGGGAACAGCTTCACTTCCCAGTCAACAATAAACCAGTCCGAAAAAAGCATACTTGAAAAGAAAGGAAGTATGCAGCATGGTACATGACGCAAGCCTGGGTGTAAATGAGAAACTATGAATCACTGGTACAATATGCCATTACTGCTGCTGCAGTGACAGACCAATGTGTAATTGCAGTGAAATTCCCCGACTCGTTCTAAACTTGCAGTGCCTCAGTTTTCATAACAGATTCAAAATGCAGAGGAAGGTTATGGCTAAGCATCTCAAGTCTTCTATGTGTATGTTTTCTGAAATAATATTTCAGACAGATGTGTTTACAAAACTTCTTAAATGCTAAGGCTGAAGGCTTCCATCTATGTCTGAGTTTGCTATTCTGAACTAGCCTTATTAACAGGCCAAAAAAACTCAGTGATGCACAGTCTTCAGGTGGTCATTTCAATTTAGCAAACTTCTCACCCTTCTAGCACCTTTTACTTCTCTCTTTAAAATGAAAATAAACACATATTTTAATGGCAGAAATTACACATTTATTCATAATTCTCATAGGAAACATTTTCTGCTACATAGGACCAGACTGATATAGGGAGGCAACCCTATGATTCCTGATATGATTCTTTTCTGAAGATAAGTTCATAACAGAGAAACTCAAGAGATTTTTCACTGATTTGTGTATTGTTTTTTACTGCAATGATCAAATGCCTGGAAGCCAAGTAACTTGGGACACCAGAATGTTTGATAAATATAATTTTATTGCTAAAATTGCACTAAATTAAAACTACATTCAATTTTGTTTGTTTGTTTGTTTTAAGGGTGTGAATCCCAAAATATTTACAAAGTAAAAACATTTCAATATTTTCCACAACAATCTTCTATATTAGAGTTTCTAGGTGCATTTACAGTCAGGTAACTTGTTGAATACTTTCACACAATGGATGGTAATTTAAAATACATCCAGATACATCAGGGATTATCTTATATTTGTCAAAGCAGACAGTATTGTTAAGAAATTATTTAAATTAAAATAAATTCCTCATTTTCTCTACCCTTGAATAATCTGAATAATATATCTACTGGAAATTGGCCATTGTGTTTCTCATACGAGTACTCTTATAGTCATTTATGTGTTTTCCCTTAAGACAGAGAGATCATGTATAGCTTTACTAAGCATTTTTAACGTTTCTTTTGGCCTGAAGTTCTCATTAAGAAAGTGAAGGTTGGAAAACTTTACTTAGCTTGGTCATCAATTCTTCTAGAGAAATACTTAGTTTAAAAAATGCTCACACACAGCTCCATAGATTTCAAATGCAATCCTAGTATTATGTGACAAATCATATAGAATCAAGAAAACATATCTCAAAAATTCTGCTGAACTCCCATTCATGATGTTTTTTATATTCTGCTAACTCATTACTGAATCCTTTATGCAAAATTTTTCTTGCTATGAGAATCATAGTTAACAACTTTTCTGTCTTCCTACTACATGTTTAGCAACTAATGACTATGAAGTATAAGGTGCCTATATGGCAGAATCTGTCTAGTAAGCAAAACATTGAGCGGACCAAGTCTCTTACCAGATCTTTAATGACAAGAGAATTATAATATTGTTGGTACTTGACTGTACCACACCATATGCCCAAAAGGCTGGGAAACATCACAGTTAATGCATAATGAATCGTCATAAATTAAGATATGTCAGTAAAAAGCTGGGAAGCATTTTTAGCTTTAGAACTTTTGCTCACTACTAGGATGCCAACGGTGTCAGCAGAGGATAAAAAACGTGTAAATTCATGTGAATGGATAGAACTACCAAAAGTTAATGTCAAGAAGTATGTCACAGAGTCAAATAGTTGAACAGGAAAGCATGTTTGAAAAAGCTTTATTACTGAATAAAAATGGCATAATAGATGTTACAATACTTGGTTACAACCTAAACTCTAATTTTTTTAAAGCATAAAACTCTCCAGATAAGTGATGAATACTTCCAGGTACTCTTAATCATAATACTGAATAACCTGCAGATGCATTTTTATACCCAAGCCTGGAAGATAGTTGTGCACCATCTATACCTACTGCCACAGAAAGACTGAATGGAATTTTGAGCATGTATATATTTAATAATTTAAGAGCAGCAGAGTAGCTATGTCTTTTGGTTTAAACCATATTGAAATGCAGTTGAGGGAATTGTTGATCATTATGGATATTTAACTTCATAAAGAAGTATATAAATTTGACTTCTGCTTGCTTGTGTGTTGTGATTTTACTGTCTCATCTGAAAGGTTGCATCACTTGTCTACAAGCAGAATGATTTCTAAACTACTGTTCCAGTTCCTATGCAACAAACTTATGAAAAGACTTGCTGAAAAGTTTTTAATCACAGCAATAAGACTACATACATGAGCAAGCAAAATTAGCCTGCTCCTGAATCAAAATATTGTGTTATAAACCTTAACCAAAGGAAATAAAATAACAATAAACAAGATACAACTGATGCCAATATTTATTCCTAAACAGAAATATTTTTCTCAGGCATCTATGTGTTAATTACACCTACCCAAGTGATGCAAACAAACAAACAAAATGCAACAATTTCTGTTGGGCTGAAGAAATCCTCTAATTTATTAAACAATATACTACAGTACTTTCATCTAAAAATCTAAGTGTAGCCTGGAAGAATTAAAAAAGTCTCATATTAGAACCTTGTGGTTGGTATTTCCTCACAGAATGAATTAAGCACTCAGCACTTAAGTCATAAGACTGAGTCATAAGACTCATTTAAGTCGCTAATTGCTTTGCATCTTTGGAAAACTTTTCTCAGAAAAAAAATATTAATTGAGTTATTAATAAACCTGCATTATACATGTTTCCATTAGAAACTGAAATCTGACAAATTCTGTCAGAAAGATTTCTTGATTTCCTCTGGCAAGAAGTATATGTTTAAAAAGAAAATACTTACAGACAGATTTTTATGAATCCAGTCTCTTCTAGGAATGCAAATGAAAGTCTTTACATGTGTTTCGTACTCTGCCATCACAATAAAAATGTGAATCTACTGTAGATTTTTGGCTGATTGAGAGCTGTGAAAATTTAGCAAATTTAGGTGACTAAGGGGAAGTAGGTAGCAGATTCTTCAAAAAATTAATCTGTATTGTAAGTTTGAAAGCCTGTGCTGTATAACTACTAGATAACGAGAAAATTGGAACTGAGAAATATTGTAATATGTCCTCTATACTCTAAATAAGTCAATTAATGTAGGAAATTGAATGCTAACATGCAATTTTTAAATTTCTTTTTATTTTTTGGTGTTGAGTTCATAAAGTAGTCTCCCTTCCCAACTCCACCTGTCTTTACTTGACAAGTGAAGCAAGTAGCCATGTTTTCCATGTTATCAAGGACTGAAATGTTTTCTGTTTCAATACAGATTTTCCCAGGTAAGGAGGCTATTGGCCAAATCTAGGAGTTACAGATATCATTACCCATAAACTCCTCCAAACTTCATTTGCCAGTTGCAGTGGAAAGCAAGGACAGCCAGTTCCTGCAGTGTGGCCTTAGCTAAGCTCTTTTGTTCCACTTCTGGATTAATAACTTTTAGGAGAGTCTGCAGGGAACCAGTTTCAATACTGTGCATGATGTCTTTGAAGTCTATCTTCTGCTCTGTATCACACTAGTGAGCCAAACATTTACATGCCTTCTTGACTTACACTTCATGACACTGAGTGCATGTATCTATTCCTGTTTATGAATTGGCCACTAGATTTGGAACTTGTCTTTGTTATTGTATCCTAAACTGTAGCTCATTACAACTACTTTTGCAGTAAACTCTGTCAGTGTGAAGAAATGTTGTACTTGTGGCACTTCCTACTTTCCTATATCCACTAAATACCATTTCTGGGTATAAACATCAGATTTCCCTACAGTCTGGGTTATGGCAGAAAATTCTTTACAAACGACAACAATGTTTGTAAAGACTGGAGACTTCAATTCATATACAAATGAATTCTGCAGTGAAACAGAGTGGAGAAGGAAGAGAAGCAGGGAAGTCTAGCTTATGTTGTAGCCCAGGCATCCGGTATTAATGTGGCAGTGGGCAAAGAAAAGAAACAAAGAACATGGACACAATGATATGAGGTCCACTTTACACACAACATACCTGCCAAATGTATATCTCATGCAACCATACAGATAAATAAAACAAGCATAATGATCTGCTTTTCTTTACCAGCTTAACATGATCATTTTACTAATCTCAGCTGCAAGTTACAGTTTGAGTGGGTGTCAAGGAAGAAATCCTAAAAGAACACAACCAGCATTCTGTGAATGCTATTTATGGTACCACAAAACATGCTGCAATGATTAAAACAGAAAAAATATTCCCTTTCACACTCACTTTTTCTTTTTCTTTTTTTTCTTTTTTTTTTTCCTTTCCAGATTCCTTTCCTCAGAATTGAAGAAGCTGTATATCAATCTAGGTTAAAAAAAAATAAAAAAGAAAAATAAAGGGAGACTCAAAAAATAGTTCTGCTTATTTCCTCAGATGCAACCACACAATCTAACAGAAGATACTACCACTCCCAAAAATATTGACTTTATCATATCCTGAGACTATAACAGCCAATTACATGAACATTATTCTAAAAGACAAAGTACAGGAGAAGCACAGACTGTAGAACCTATAACCCAAGCAAAAAGACACAGTCCAGGCAGCTACTGGCTGAAAGGTAGTTTGTGACATTGAAAGAAATAAGAGTCTTCTCTTATCAAAGCAGGTTTTGATACTGCAGTTCTCATTAACTCCAAATGCTAGTGAAAGTGTGAAAATAAGTAAAAATGTTAGTAGAACTTCAAATTTCTGTTACAAATGGTACATTATAGTTATCACTTTATGGAAATTACTGCAGCTTTTTGATTAAACAGCCCTTGCATTTTATCAATTAGTTAATAAAAATGTGATGTTAATTGAATCATGTGAATTTCACTGGGTGTCAAAATAGCAAATTCTGATCATACAAATATCAGCCTATGTCCACAACTTTTAGTGCCAATAGTTGGTTTACACTGGGGTAAAGTCAGCCATGGCTCTCGCTCTTCCCAGCAGCAAGCATCCACTCAGATGCCAGGGAACTGTTTTGAGTCCTTCCATTCTCACCAGCAGACTGATTCTGTACCTTTCTAATTTACTGCCCAGCTCCTAATCACCAAGTACTCAGTTCCTTAGAATAATAAAGTATTTTGGACAAGAAGAATGTTGCGACCTCGAACACAGAGAAATAAAATCAAGATGTAAAAGAACTGCCCTAAAGAGATGACTGCACATTTTCTGAATAAGGGAATAACAAGCCCAGTTTATAAGGGAACAGTGATTCAGCCTTTAAATATAGAGGTGTCAACTGTTACCTCTGTAATTACCAGCCAACCTCAATCTTTCCTAACTGAATTTTTCCTCCACTGGCACATACTTAAGGGTAACCCTTACCATTTATTCTACAATATATGATTACAATTAAACCATTTTAATTTAAATGAAACACTTGTGTCTGAATGCGTTCAACAAGTTCATAGAACTTGGCAAATAATCCAACTGGCCTCTCCATAAAATCTATGTAGTAACTTCATATTTCCTCATTTCCAGAACAGTATCATAACATAAAAATACATTCAACTTTCATCAAAGTATGAATTCATCAAAATAACAAGGAAAATAGGTAGCTGACTTAAACAAGAGTCTCCTGAATCTTAAGCCAATTCCAAAGTATTCTTCTTTCTGTATAAGAATTTTCAGAAGTCTATTATCTAAAAGAATTGCATCAAAATCTTTTTATATGATAAACAGCGTAAAACAAACAGTCCCACATCTCACATTTAAGGATTAAATTCTTTACTTCTGAGAATTTATTAAATAAAATTCTTCAGACAAGTATTGTCTAATGTTTATTGGTAGTTAAAGGTAGTCACATCTATTATGATTGCTCCCAAATTTCTGTCATTAATCACTCAGGTTTAAGATATCTGTAAGTATGCCAGATATTTATCACCTGAATTGAAATTTCCCTGCCTCAAGACAAACATTTCAATTAGCTTGACTCAGTCATTTAAAAGAACGAAGACTTACATAGTTTAACTTTTTCTTGGTTGTGCATATGGGGAAAGATTAGTTGTATGATCACATATTATTTACCACTAAGAATTCTTTCAGGGTACAAGGATTGCCTGTACGTCTAAGGAGACATCATATTTTAAGCCCATCTGGAAGTTAAGCCCCACTCAGCTGCTCTCCTCCTTCAACCCCCTCTGATAAAAGAGATAGACAAAAGGCAGAGATTACAGGTTAAGATAATAATTTACTGGAAACAGCAATGAGACAAGAAAATGAGCATAGCAGCAATGTTACTAATAATAAGTGTATAAAAGAAGGTGATTACATGCAAAATGCTCACCAAGTCTGACCAGACTTGGCAGTACCCCATTGCTCCCTCCACCATGTTTTTTTCCCCAAACCTGAAACAATGAAAAAACGGCAAAAAATACCCCAGTCAGGATCAGCACCACTCCACAACTCCACCTGTTGTCTGCTATCATGGAAAAGGACAAAATGCAGAACTTCTCCATGGCACCTTTTTTCTTCCACACAAAGCCACACCCCCTTCCTCTCAGAAGTTAGAAGCCCTTCTGTGTCCCGGCAATAACATGAATAGTATAGAATAAAAACCTAGACATAACTACAGGCTGTAGGCTCCACTCCCTCTCAACTACTGCAAAAAAGTTAACCCTGTCCTTGGCTGAAACTAGGACATTATCCACCCCTTATTCTATGCCATTTATGCCATGCCCAAATCTTACACCTTCCAAATATATACATATATCTGTCCTGGTATCTTCCAGGATAGAAAGGCCAGTGTGCTGTTGGGTGATTGCAAACTGCATTAGGAGGTGACACCTCCAGGAGGTGTCTGGAGCCATTCATCCTCACTGTCCATGTCCATGGCAGTTATGGCATACAGTGGGAGTGTCATTCAGCAATCAATATTATAAATATACAATTCAACATTACAAACCGTTCTCACCCAAATATCAAGAATCCCCTTGAGGTACACATTGTGCTTCCCCATCCCTCTGCTTTACCCACCAAGTACACCCAACACTTGAGCAAAAAAAATCATACGGCTGGGTTTGCCTTTGCTTGAGGCAGGACTAACCCAAGCTGTCTTCCCTAGCACATTCCATGTATGCACTACAGGGACTTTGTCCCCTTCTATAGTGTGTGGAGATCTTGACTGGATAGGGCCAGCTTGATTGATAGAACCTCTAGCATTAGAACCTCTAACCTGGTGGCCATTCCAAAATGTTAACCCCAATGTTTGAAGGTCCCACCACCTATTGCTTTCAATCTGTTTTTTTTTCACAGTCCATTGTACCCTTCAATTGTCCCAGAGGCTGGTGCATGAGAGGGAATATAAGGCGCGCACTCAATACTGTGCTCTCTGGCCCAGCTGTCTATGAGGCTGTTTTTGAAATGAGTCCTGATGTTTGACCCATTTCTTTCTTGGATGTCATGTCTCCACAGAACTTCCTTTTCAAAGCCCAAGATGGTGCTCCTGGGCACTTGTGTGAGGCACAGGGTACATCTCCAGCCATCCAGTGCTTGCTTCCACCTTTGTAAGAACACAGGGCTTGCCTTGGTAGGTTTGCACAATTAATCTGCCAGATATTCCCATATTTATATTACAGCCATTGTCCCCATACTGCAGAGGCTTTACCCACTTGATTGCAGAACATTTCACACTTATGGATAGAGTCCATGTTTATATCCACCCCTCGACCAAAGGCCCATCTCTATGTTGAATCTCTTCCCTCATGATCTGAGGTGTCATGGGCCCACCAAGTCAGAAATAATTCAGCCTTATGTTGTTGCCAGTCCAGATCCACTTGAGACACTTTAATCCTGGCAGCTTGATCCGCCTGTTGTAGCAACGTTCTTTGGTAGCCTGACTCTTCAGTGCGTGTGCATCTACATGAGGTACTTTTGCAGCCAACTTCTCTATCCAGGTAGCAATGTATTGCCACAATTCAACAGCCTGGGTAGGTTCACCTTGGTGCTACCAACTGATCTTTTTCCACCAGTACAGACACCCCCACCCCCTCTCGCCACCATCTATGAGTCAGTGTACAGGCAGAGTGCTGGTAATTTCTCTCATTCAGTGATACCTAAAGCCAACTGGATGCCTTTGAGCTCTGTGACCTGACGCGATCCACCTTGTCCCTCAATAGCTTCTGCAACTTGTTGCATAGGACTCCATACAGCAGCTTTCCATTTTCAGTGCATTACAATATGGCAGGAACCATCAAAGAAGAGAGAGTAAAGCTTTTTTCTTTTCTGGCACACAGTTGTTTGCATTGCTTTGCTTGAAGGAATGATACAGATCTCTCCATGTCAGTTACATGCCCAACTTCCCCCCAACCCCTTGATCCAGAAAACTGGCATCATTTAAAAAACAATTATCCATATGTAAATTTGCATGTCACTAGAAAACTCTTATCAGACAAAAAAGAACTCAGGCAAATGGTATGATTCTTGGGATGTCCTGCACAGGGCCAGGAGTTAAACGAAATGATCCTTATAGGTTCCTTCCAACTGAAGATACTTTATGATTACATGATTCTATGATCATGCCTAATATAAAACTGAAAGGCATATTACTGAGAGAAATTCCTTCTGAGATGAAAGGTGATGGCAGTTGCTTTGAGAAATTAAAATAAGGTAATACTGCTTTAAAAATTTATATATCTGAACTTTGCTGAGCAACAAGTTACTTGAGCCTCAAGATGGGACTAGGAAAAAACTGAAAAGGACAGAACAAATGTTGGAAAGCTAAATTTTTAATTTTGTAAAACTTCCACTTCTGAAAGTTAGTATTTTTCTGCTTGATGAATTATGTCTAGCTCTGTACCGTAGTACAACAATAGTGTCACCTGGTGGTTAAATTTACTAGTAGTGGTCGATCAAATCCATGTAGAAAAAGGCCATTAAACACTGCAAAATCTCTGATCTGAACAGCTGAGTGAATAGTTGAAATTAATGAGCAATTTAATGCTTATAACCAAATTGTGATGTCATTAATTATAGTGAGTGGCGCTAGTATCATGGCAGTGAGTCAAGAAACCAGTAACTAAGTACTTTATTATGGAAAGAAGATAGCTGGCCTTATATTATTCTTCCAGTGATTGAATTTACTGCTTTTGCTTTGACCTAATCTTTCTATTGAACTAACTAAGGAATTTCAGAGGTAAGAAAATACAGAGAGTAGGAAAACATAGATATACAGAGCATAGATGCACAGAGCATTTTTTAGTGTAAATAGGGCAGATTTTGGCTTCCAATAGCTAAACAAAACAAGGATAAAGAAAAAGTAGAAGTTAAACATTATCAACATAAAACATTAGCATTTAGTTGGTTCTAAACCATACTATATATACATGTTGCCATTTTAGTTATGGAAAACAAACTCAAAGAAAGATAGCTTCATTTTGGAACATATTTAGATGTGATAACCCTTAATCCTTAAACCTTTCATAACATTATGTTAATCTTAATTTTAAGCACTCTGCACAGATGAATTTTATCAATGCAGCAGAAGTATAACATCTTTGTTATACCTTTCAACTGCTTCATTTTTTTAATATTCATTTCTTAGATGTCTAAAGAAGTGGAAACATGAATTAGATTTTATAATCTCTGGGAGAGCTGATACATTCACAGCCATTTCCATGACAAGGAAAGTATTGGTTTCACTCCTTCAGCCATTATTATGCATTCTCTCTTGCTTTTTATCCTTCCTTTGAGCATAATATGAAGTACTTGATGATTATACTGTTTATGACTCCACTCTTTTCACTTTTCTAAAGAAAAGTCATGTACATCCAAAGAGCTCTCTAATAATGGAAAATCCTGAAGTACTGATGGCATAAAATTATCTGCTACTTAGAACCAAGAAATAAGAAGATTGTGAATAATTAATTCCAATAATTTCTTCCTTGATATGTCATTTCTCCTAATATTAGAAAAATGCCACTTGATTCTGCTGTACAGGAACTTGTCTTCTGAACATCAGTCAGAAACATAAGATGGGCTACAGTTTGAGCTGATCAACTATCAACATGGGCCTCTTGTGATGGAAACAGCATTAGATCCTTAAAATCAGAAGTGCAGTTTTCTCTTGCTGGAAGCCATTTTCAGGCAGTGGCTCTGTGAACTCAGAGTGTACTCTGACTAATTCCAAGTTGCTTCAGATAGATGAGAAAATGCCTCAGTAGGAAAACTGATGTTTTGGGGTTTCCATGCTAAAAAATCAGATCAGATGCTGTGGACACACAGGTTCCTCTCACCTCTGGAATTTCACAATCCGAGAAGGATTCAGTAATTTTTATGTTTCAGTTCACTAAAATAAGGAAATTTTACACACGCTGCAGAATGGCTATTTTGATGTCCTTGTGTTCAAAGTTCTTTGAGACTATATTTTACCATTTCAGTGCTGTTCCTCTGTCCTGCAACACTGCTCCAGAATAGACTAGGAGATGTGTGTTACCCTTTGCCTTGGATTATCACCTACACAATAGCTTAAGTACCAGGAGGGAAATATGAACTGTGAAGAAGATAAACACATGTTACTTAGACATAAGCTGTAGCCAACAAGGAAATTTCAGTAATATATTACTCATTTGTTTGTGCTCTCTACAATGTATGCAATCAAATGAGTACAAGTTCTCTTGATGGAAATAACTCCTCTATGGGATGTGACTTTTTACAGACAGAAAGCTGACCAGACAGCTATATTCTCTTAGAGTTCCTTAGATTATCACAGTACAAGTGGTAAAGCTTTATTAATGAAAAAAAACAACAAGAATTTCCTACAGCCTCATCCTTTTGATTCTTTTTCATCATATGTGAGAATAGAGTGTGGATTCTGCCTCTGGCTTCCCATTACTGGCTCCTGGTTTTTCATACCTTCTTTTTGATTTGATCTTACTCATGCTGGAATGCAACAGAAGAGGAGAAAAAAAGCATTCAGCTTCTTAATTTTTTCAGCCACTGAAATCAGACAGATCTTTGAGACACAAGGGTCAGTAAACCTGACAATTACTTTTTCAGAATAGAAACTTAAACACCATTTTGAAGTTAGATTATGAAATATATTTGTACCACTTCTTTTTTAAACTTTAAAAAAATTCAGGCCTAAGGAGAGAAAGGAAATACGATAAAAGGTATTTTGAAAATAAAAGGAAGCATAAGGCCTCTTTTACTTTATTTAGTTATTCAGTTACTCTGACACGGAACATTTTGAGCTTAGGGGAACTCATCCGTGCAACAGAAAAGCAGACCAGAAAAAAAAAAATCTTTGCTTGTTTTGGCTTAACAGAAATTGTAAATTTGTTTTGGCTTAGCAGAAGTCAGGACTTCGATATACACAACCTAGCTCACTGAGTTCCTTTTTTTCCTATTGTGTGGAAGCATCAGTGCTTCATCTAGTGTTCATAGAGAAAATTACAGTTAAGAAGAATAAAACCCAAGGCAAACCATGATACATAGCAATATTTTTAATCCAGACAATTTCCTTTTAACTCTTGTCAGGAGCGATGTCCTGTACTTCATACAAAGTTCAGGCTGCTGGTCACATAGATGATTCACAATATTACCCATCCTGCAAAATATACTGAGAGAGTGCCTTACTATATAGATCATATGCACCTAGTCCAAACTGTGGAAATTTGATAGTTTCCTTGATTTTTTAATTGTTTTAAAATCAGTCTATGTATAAACATATGCATCAGTTAGTGTATAAACATGTTCAAATACATGGGAAAATTTCATTTGGTTTTAATTCAGCCCTTCAACACAGCTATGGCTCACAATTCGTGTGACTTGAGCTTCAGTTTGTCAATGATTTCAGAGTACATTATATCCTCTACATAAAGAGTAGTAGGAAAGATGTTTTCTATCTAATTGTTTCAAATGAGCTGAGCCAGTTTAAGCATACTATGCCAATCTGCTCCTGATTATGCTGACATCTAGCTCAAGACAATGAAGAAACCAAGGAGAACATTTTCATCAACTGCGTTGGACTATTCCTAAGATGGTACAAGATGTACTCAGTACTGTTTATAAAGGCAAAATTTGAACTGTGGGAAACAGTGTAAGATTCTTATACATTCTTACAAGTTGCTGACCATTAGAGGCCCTGAAGATCCTGAGTTCATTTTCAAAGCAGACTGAGAAGGTTATTTTCTAAATGAAGCAGATCAAGATACAAAGGAAGAAAGATGACTTACTGATGTCATGACATTATTCAGAGGCCTCAGAATAATGTAAGTATAGTATGGAAATAGGAAGTCATGATTAACAGGAACTTTTAAGAAGTTACATTTTCAGGTATCCCCAGTTCTAGAATAATTTATTCCTTGCAAATATGAAATGATACTTGAGTTCTCAGTATACCCAGAAACAAATTTTCAAGATGGTAGTATTACAAGTGTATACCTCTGTTCCACCACTATGCGCTTTTTTTTTTTAATTTATTTTCTACCCTTGGTTAACTTCTAGAACTAGCAAGGACTGTCTGTCCCTTTATCAGCATCCACTGAAAGGAATATATTTTTAAATAAGTTGAGTGTAGTTTCCATTAGCCTGGTATTTTTTTTCAGGAGAAAGCCTATTTCTGATATAGGTAATAAATTTATATTGTTGCACTGTACCTGGAAAATATGGAGTGGACACTGTGTTCAGAGATGTCCTAATCCCCAAAATGTGAATAAACTGTAACAAAGTCTGTATCTGCCACATTGTTTTCTCTCAAAGTAACTGCTGCAGTAGAGGAACCCCTTACCTACACTCTTCACATCCCTATTACCCAAATACAAATATGATCACAGACACTGATTTTACACACTGGACGTAGTCATACTCCTTTGAACAAGTGCTCTGCAAGCCAGTATGTTCCAGTTTCTCAGTATTTTGCATTGAGGGCTGGTATGCATCTGCCAAAACAAAAATGAGATTAATCTTTAAATTTAAAGAGGGTAAATTTACTGCTATTTTCAAAAGGGTTTTTTCATAGAGTTTTAATCTCATTGGCATATTTCACTTGCCTTCCCTTTCCATAGCCTTCTGAAACCAAAACCCAGACAGAGACAAGGCAGTTAGGAACTAAGTGCTGCTTTCCTTGGTTCTCAGACAGTTTACATAAGACATCATGAACCACACTTCACTAGCATATTTCTTTCATCTAGCTGATACACAGCCTACCAACTCAGAGTGAAGAGGTAAGGCTTCATTATTGTCCCTGTCATGCTCAGTGTCTGCACAGACAAGTAGCACTAAGATTGGTTAACATACAAAAGAGATTAGGCTGGATGGCAGCTCTCAGTAAAACACATCATCTATTGACAGTTCACTGAATGAGGTTTACCAACGACTCATTTTTAGATAGACGAGGAAAAAGATATTTTCTGACTACTACATGCCAGCCTCTCCTAGAAATATAGTATATGTAATTCCAACATCAAAGCAAAATTAAAATAAATATTTCCAGTAAAATTCCCCAAACACTAAGATTTCAAACATAAACCTGACCGGGAATCCAGGCTGATTATCAGAATTATAGTTCAGTGAAGCTCAATTCAACAGATTGCTCATTAGCAAAGCCATTGAGTTGTGGCATTGAGTCCTAAGGAGATTGAGTAGTGTCATTGAGTAGTGTCAATAACCATTGACACTACCTGTAAAGCACTGAATTGCATGTCCTTTTTTCTCTTTAGCAAGCAGTCAGTTCCATGAGTTATCTAACCTGCTATTTTGGAGCATCCATGCTTGTAATTTTCAAAAAGCAGAGCCTAGAGTTGGTTCTAAAGATCTTTTGATTATCTGGGTTTATTGGGGAAAAAAGACCAAGAACAGTCAAAGTGCAAAACCTGTTAGAATCCAGTATGAGTTCTTTGAACACATTTGCTTGCTATTTACTCTGCCGTATTTCTGAAGCAGCAACAGTGTTAATGAAAACATAAAACATGTAAATGAAAAGTAATAGGGGAAATGCAATGAAACCTCTCACTGTATTTAAGTTTACTTAATATTTTTAGGGCATTTCACAGTTGGAGATCACAGAAAATGATAATTGAATCAATTTGAGGTTAATAGTACTTTCTCTTACACTTCAGAACAAAGGAAAAAAATCAAAGTCCTCTGTCATATCACAAAAAGGCAATGACAATTGTGGCTCCAGTTTAGAACATTTGTCACCCTGCTCAGTGTGGGCACATACCAGTAGGTCATGGCCTAAGATACAAACAAGACTGGCATCATTTGTAAATCAGAAGTACAATACAGACTCTGCAGGCAAAGCCAGGCAAGCCTTCCAGCAGCACTAGAATCTGTCCAAGGGTCAAAATTTTGCCTTGTAGCTAAGTAGGAACATCAGCAGTAGTAGTGTCATAATATGTATCAGTCCAGCTAACTATTTTCAAACTCATTCACTATCTGTTCAATTGACAGTCATTTACTTGCACTGCAGTATATATGCTCTATTAACACCCAAACTTGAAATCTTAATTTCTATATGTTTCAGCATCATTTTGTGCTAACCTTCTAATGAAGGAGTATTATGTTTGTTTATGTTATATTCTTTTCTGTGTTAACCTTAGACTTTTCCCCTCAAGCATGAACATATTGCATCTATTGTCTACTTGCTGGCTACTACTTGACATATTATTTGTCCGAACTCTAGAAATTCATCAGGATTTCATAAGACATTTCTCCTGAATTTTTAGCATTACTTTTCTTTCTTCTCATTAACATAGAAACTTCTCACTGTGGGCCCAGCTTTGAAAGTTCTCTCTCTTGATGCAACTGAACATGTGGGTCTAGTTTACTGGGTTATCTAGTCTCTCTGGGAATTATTTTTTAAAACTTTATTTTGTGCATTTGAAGTGCTGAAGGTTGTATTTTGTTTTCCTAATTGTCTAGTTGTTTGCATTTGATTTACATGGCCAACTGTTTTTTTCCTATATATTATGGGAGGGTTTGTTTCATTATCATGATGAAAAAAAAACCAAACCAAACCAAAACAAAACAGAACAACAAAAAAAAAAATAACCACAAAAAACCCCCCAAATACTGAATCATCACACAAATTATTTGGATCAGGATTTTTAAAGCTGATGAATAGCATGTATTTTCTTAACATCCTTCTGCTCAGCCTGGAACATTTATAATGTAACTTTTACTAGTAGAAGGTCAATTAACTCTTTCTGGACAAATCAGCCTATATAAGAAAGATGAAGTTACAGATCCAAAGTGGAAATATTCATAGTTCTTTCTTTTATTCTGACATCTGGTGATAAATTAAAACAGCCAGATTCTTTTTTTTTTTTTTTTTTTTTAGAAATGGCATAATAAACCATTTACAGTATAAATTCTGCAAACAGTGGTGCTAATTTTATATGTTACAATGGGAAGTCCTCATTGACTGGAGGTTACTTAGTGTGATGCCCATCTACAAGTAGGCTCAGAAGGATGATCCAGGGAACTGCATGCCTGCCAGCCTGACCTTGGTGCCAGGGAAGGTTATGGACCAGCTCATCTAGAATGCCATCACATGAAATGTACAGGATAACCAAGATATCAGGCCTGGACAGCAGGGGCTTGTGAGAGGCAGGTCCTGGTTAACCAACCTGATTTTCTTCTATGACAAGGTAACCCACTTATGGATGAGGGAAACATCTGTGGGTGTTGCCTATCTAGATTTCAGTAAAGCCNTTTTTTTTTTTTTTTTTTTTTAGAAATGGCATAATAAACCATTTACAGTATAAATTCTGCAAACAGTGGTGCTAATTTTATATGTTACAATGGGAAGTCCTCATTGACTGGAGGTTACTTAGTGTGATGCCCATCTACAAGAAGGCTCAGAAGGATGATCCAGGGAACTGCATGCCTGCCAGCCTGACCTTGGTGCCAGGGAAGGTTATGGACCAGCTCATCTAGAATGCCATCACATGAAATGTACAGGATAACCAAGATATCAGGCCTGGACAGCAGGGGCTTGTGAGAGGCAGGTCCTGGTTAACCAACCTGATTTTCTTCTATGACAAGGTAACCCACTTATGGATGAGGGAAACATCTGTGGGTGTTGCCTATCTAGATTTCAGTAAAGCCTTTCACAGTGTTTTCCCACAGCATTCTCCTGGAGGGACTGGCTGCTCATGACTTTCATAGGTATGCTCTTCACTGGGAAAAAACTGTGTGGATGATAGGGCCCAGAGGATGGTGGTGAATGGAGCTACATCCAGCTGGCAGCCAGTCACAAGTGGTGTTCCCCAGGGCTTAATACTGGGATCAGGCCTGTTCAGTAGTTTTATTGATGATGTGGATGAGGGAATCAAGTACAACTTCACTTTGCAGACAATAACAACTTGGGCAGAAGTGTTGATATGTTTGAGGGTAGGAAGGCTCTACAGAGGGATCTGGACAATCTGGATCTATGCACAAAGGCCAGTTGTATGAGGGGCAACACAGATGCCAGGCCCTGCATTTGGGTCACAACAACCCCAAGCAGTGCAACAGGCTGAGGGCAGAGTGCCTGGATAGCTGCCCAGCAGAAAAGGACCTGAGTGTGCTGGTTGGCAGCTGGCTGAACACGAGCCAGTGTGTGCCCACAAATCCAAGAAGTTAAATGGCATCCTGGCCTGCATCAGAAACAGTGTGGCCAGCAGGACTAGGCAAGTGTTTGACCCCCTGTACTCAGCACTGGCTGCACTAGGCTGCACCACAAATCCTGTGCTCATTTTTTGGCCCTTCCCTTCAAAAAAGACACTGAGGTGATGGAGTGTATCAACAAAGCTGGTGAAGTGTCCGGAGAACAAGTGTTATGAAGAGCAGCTGAGGGAGCTGGGAGTGTTTATCCTGGAGAAAAGAAGCCTCGGGGGGCCCTCTACAATACTTGAAAGGAGGTTGTAGTGGGAAGGGTGTCAGTCTCTTCTCCCAATAACATGCATAGAACAAGAGAAAATAATCTCCAGTTAAATCAGGGAAACTTTAGACTGGATATTAGTAAAAAATCTCTTCACAAAACTGTTGTCAAGAATTGGAACAGGCTGCCCAGGGAGCTGGTTGAGTCACCATCCCTGGTGGTATTTAAAAGACATGTAGGTGCATTGCTTAGGGACATGGGTTAGTGGCGGGATTGACAGTGTTAGATCAATGGCCTGATGATATAAAGTCCCCTAACAACTCATTAAATGAGACTTTTAAAAGGCTTACATACTCTGAAGAGCATGTGAGAAATACTGACAAGATATTCTTAAGAGGTCAGAACTACAGAATTTTACTGGCCACTTTAGAAAATCAGAGAACTTTGCAAAACATTTAATGCAACATTCAAGCAACATAAAACACTTTTCTTAGGACTAACCTGGCCCATTTGACTTAGCAAACGCTAGATCCATTTGATTTTAAGTTACTCAAAAATTCCAAGATGAGGGAATTAGAAGAAGGAGAAAGAGACAGAAAAGTTACATAGCTGCCAACTCCTGGATTCCAGTGGTGTTCAGATAGAAATTTCAAGCAAAAGTAGGGTCAAGACACAAGCTTGTCTCATGTTCAGCCTTAAATACCCCTAAGCCTTCCTGTGGTGTTCCCCCAGGTGGGACTTCCAGTCATTTGGCCTCTCAGGAGCTAGGCTAGGGGTCCAGAGGAGGGCATTGCCTCTGGTGTGCCAGGGATTGGAAGCCACTGCCAGGCTGGGATACAGACTCTAGGAATGGGGGTGTACAGGGCAGTGCACTGCTGCATCAGAACAAGGCCCAACCTGCCCCTTCCTCCCCCACATATGTATCCCAAAATGTCTTAGGGCGTCAATCTTTTCAGTTTTTCACATATTAGGGGACTTTTTCAATAGACAGGATTCTACGATGCTATAACCACTCTGATTGTTATGTTGTTCAGTAGTTCAATGGTCAGAATTTGTCCCAACTGACTTTCTACAAAAACTAAAAAAAAGTAATAAAAAATAAACTCTTGGATAACGTACAAGTGAAACATTCATATTTTTGCTTTCTTGACACACTTTCTGTGCAATGACACTGAAAAAATTACAAACGTGAAAGTTTTTGGCGCTCAGAAAAGAACTTTGTTTAATGTTCATGGAAATTTTGGCTTGTGTCTCCTCTTTTTTGAAACAAGACCTACCTCTTTGTTCACATTAAAAACATTATATTCATGTCATAACAGCAATCGGATATCTCTGTCATCTAGATACATATTTCAAAGAGAACAAAACATTAGTTGTTGTTCTAATGCCAATAGGATACTTCTGAAATAAATATTTATTTGTTCTGATAATAGCCATTGATACAAAAAGTACAGCCATAGCTTGAGGGCAAATTTGTAAAAGCATCTATTTATTCTCAAAGTACCGTCAAAAAAGAGTTTATTTAATGTAAACAATTGTCTTTAGCTATGCAAATATTACGCTATCAGCTTTTCTTTGAAGTCTTAACAGCATCATAGTCAATAAAGTCAAAGGCTGCAGGGCCTTTGACTGCAGAGTGTCTACAGATGGATGTATCAGTATTAATATCCTAATTTGAACGCTCTCAGCAGCTTGTTATCCATCAGTTCAATGGCTGCTGCCTCCCACATTATGAACGAGTCTGAAACTAAGTGAAATGACATTAGAGTTACTGCAGGAAGAAAAAGGTTTTTTACATTGGCTTCCTGACAACCTTACATAGCAAGCAAGATTAGAAGTTTTCTTCAACATGATGAAAGATTTTTTAAGGTATAACCTGCAACATATTGTGGGTAGTTTGTCTTTGATGGCAAACAATCTTCCATAAATTAAGCATTTTCACCTTCTTAACAACTCTCTCAAGTATTTTGCTTTTTAACCAGAGATTTGAGCAGTTTAGCATACCTAGCAGTTTAGCAGTTTAGCTCAGACTTCCTCCAGTTCCTTCACAACCTATACTTGCATGGGTTGCCAAAGTTCAGACTCAAGTTCTACACTTTTTTTTGCTTTTACAAGGCTAGAGAGAATGTCTGACATTTTCTTGTGCAAAGAGTCTGAAAGGTACTTGCAGTAGTCACATATGGTACAATACAGTCTTGATTACAATTAGGTACATAATGGATGTAAGTAGAAAAATACCATTATATCTTAGTGAAAATCCTTCAGCTTATGTATATAAGCTTTCAATAGAAAAAAAAACCAGATACTGTTGCAAGACTATTTTTTTCAAAATGGAAGGAATAGCAAAACCTGAAATGCGGGTTAGTATTTGAGAGTGTCTGTAACCAGATTTAAAAATTAATTCAATAATTAAACTAAATTATCCATTAATTAGAAAAGTGAATCATTATCCCAATAAATAGGAACCTCCTAGAGAAAAAAAAAAAAAAAGAGATAGATAATAAGAAATTTACTTTTCCATTTTGTTGGCAAAATTAGCTGTATTTGAGCATCTTAAGAAATGTTTATTTAGGAATGTTTGGCAGGTTTTAAAAAGTAACAAAATAATGCAAGTATTTAATTCAGCGGAAACAGTACTTAAGATCATGTTGAATATAGTACAAAGTCTATATTCTGTAAACTAAGAGGTTTGATTTGGCTATTAAGGCATTATTTGTGGTCTACAGAAAGCAGAAATACGTGTTCTGAGAGGGTGAAAATATGCAGCGTTTAACTGTTGATTTCCATAAATTAAGGATCTGACTCCAATGGTGAACAAACAGTTATATTTCCTTGGAGATGCTCACTGCTATTTTCCTTTTAAAAATCAGTAAAACCACTCCCATATATTCCTTTCAAAAGGTAATGGAAAAGTAATCTTTAAACATATACCTACTTTAAACACTGCAGCTCAAATCTCTAAAAAAAAAATCACAGAAATAGTAATATATTGTAAATTTCAGAATAAAGCATGATTATTTTTAGTCAACAAAATGGTCAACAAATACATTTGTGGGCTTGCCAGGAACTGCTTGAGACAGCCAATAATCTAACATAAAAGCTTGAATAAATATCCACAAACCAGGGTAATTTGTATGGGTATAGTATGTTTTTCCTTTCCCCATTAACAATTGCTTTGAGTTGATGAGCCCACCCACAGTGAGATCATTCTGGGAAGTCAGCAGGGAAAAGCCGACAAATGTAAACTAGAAACATATCTGGGAATATCTGGTTTTAAGGACAGGATAAATGGAAGACACACCCATTATTACAGATTACAGCTTTTCTTAATAGACCAAAATACACTTAATATTGGAGGAAATTAGCCTGCTTTAGCACGGGGGCTAGTCTGTTTGATCTCCAGAGACCTCTTCTAACACCAGCTATTTTGTGATTCTGTGACTAATTCACTGTCTGGTAAAATTTCACCAATTTTTCTTTCCCCATTTTAGCATGTATTTTAACATTAATGAACAAGCTTATGCCTCAAATAGCAGAAGAATCAGATCATGACCTTTTTTAAACTTAGTATTTGCAATGCCTCATGTTGTGACTTGCAAGGCTAAGCAATCTTTTTCTTCTTTTTATAACTTATTTCAACATAGATACATCCATAAATCTGTAGACTGACTGTATTATGATTCATTACTAGATGATTTTTTTTTTCTTGATAATTCATCTGTTCCTGTTCTCACAGTAAATACAATTTATGATCACATTACAACTTCAGTCAAAATATGAGTCATACCTGCATAGACATTCTTACTGAGAAAAAAAAGTCTCTAACAGATGAGCAATATAATTTTACGTCTCCCTGTATGCCCCAGTCTTGCAAGGGATGCTGCACAAAAGCTTCAAAGATGTTTAACCATGCTAAATTCTGTTACAAAACAAGGGCAATAATCTGACAGACCTTGATTTTATTCCTACTAACTTCAAATGGAGCAGAGCTACTTTGTTGCAACCCAAATCCTGGCAAAGAACTTACTTCTTCATACACCTCCATGTCTTCAACAAAGACATTACACGGATCAGTATTAGATTCTATAACCAGCATTTACAGTTCTGTAACTTATACTGATTCCATTAATTTATTTTGTTGCATTTGCAAACGTGCAAGTTTAGTTTGGATCAGGAGTGCTTTTCTGAAGCTAATCTCCTTATCAGTCCCCTCTTGCTGCAGATTCTGCCCATTATAAAGCAATTTCACAGCATGTAAATGGAATTCCTTTGGATGAAACTAAATCAGAAGGAATAATCCAAGAACCCAAACACATGGTCCAGTTACCTGGATAAATGCAGTCCCTGGTACCAAACAGAGCTGGTCTGAATTAGGAAAATTCTCAAAACTTGTATAAAAACTTCTTACTTGAGTCTCTATGCCAACTGTTTCATGCTGTGTACCAGCACATCCTTCCTCGTGATATTTGATGACAAAAGCATAACTTCAATTATTTTGATTGGCAGACAAGTACAGCTGCATCTCATTTGAGTCTGCAAGTTTTAAACATAATGTCTTTGTAAGCAATTCACCTACATTTCCCTGAGAGAGGGAGGAGGCAAGACAATATGGCAGAGAGGTTGCATAGAGCAAGTATGCTGGAAGAGATGGAAAGGAAGAGGGGAGGAGAATAGGGAGAGAAAGAGGGGGACTAGGAGAAAGAAAAGAGGCAAAGGGAAAGAGGAGAAAGTGATGAAGGAAAGATGGGAGAGGAAGAAGATGAAAAAGAAGAAGAAGAAGAGGAAGGGAGAGAGGGAGAGAGTATTAGAGTGAAAAAGGTGAGGGTGAGAGAAAGAGACAGGGAGATATCTCCTGAAAGAATAAATTAAAACCTGCAGGTAAAATGTTGTCTAGAGTTAACATTTTCACTATATCCTGAAAAAAAAATTAGATAACAAACTTGGCCAAGATACCAAACTCTGAGGTGAGAGAAATCACCTAGTTAATAGCCTTGGTGGGATTTAGAATAGAACAGTTTAGTTGGATGTAACCTACAACAATCACCTAGCTCATCAACAGTCATCTAAATAAGGTATATACCTATTTACATTGGTATGGCAGAAGCTAATAATCAATAAACTTTATAATTATTATAACTGCAGCTTCTGTGACACCTAGCATTATTCCTTCTTAGAGCCTTAATTTGCATTAATTTTCCTTTGGTTGTTTTTTTTTTTTAAGTATGTTATTTCAAATGTATAGTTGCACCTACACCAATACTAAATAAAGCTGCTAAAAGAAACCATTAATTTTATTATAAAATTTGCTCAGGCCTTATAAATTTACAGAAGTATTAATTTCCCAGACCATTCTTCCCATCTATCCCACCCCTGCCAGGTCAACAGGCAAGCAATTCAGCAAGAAGATAAGTTTCTTGCCTTCCTCAAAACTCTGACAGTACAGGAATTAACAATGGAAGAGAACATTTTTATCAAACCATCACATCCGGATTTTTAATTAAAAAAAACCCAAAACAACAAAACCAAACCGAAATAAAACTCCAGCAATTTAAACCCGCACATTTTTTCTGTCAGCATTGCATCTTTTTTCACTCTAAAACAGTAGTGTGTATGTCAGGTAAACCTCTTTCATCTCTATACATGCTGTTACAGGCTGGAACATACCCGTGAGGTATCAAAAATGCCCTTTTTGCTGTTGTGGGTTTGCATTGTGGGTTGCTTTTCTCTTTTTGCTCACAGAGAGAGGTAATATAGTTTGAAGAGCCTCAGTGGGGGCAATGAATTGATGAGTACAATTTCTAAGCCATGACAATAGAGAAAACATGTCTTCCTAATGGAAAATTACCTGGAATATTTTCTTTTTCATCAGTCCTCCAGTCAACTAAATATAAACTCAAAGTTTCATGTCAGCATTTAAATTGTGCATATTTTATACCATTTGATATTAAAACATTTGCAATCAGATTTCCCCATATTAAGAACAAACTGATAAAACTTAAAAGCAAAAGAACAGCTGCAAAAATTACATTAAATCAATGTCACTAGGTTGCTTATTTCCAATAAGCACTTGCGACAAAGTACACAACCTCACAGTACTCCAGAGCACATAGCAGTAACAGACTTTGAGAAGCCTAAGGGCACAAGCTTTAATTTCAAAAATAATTGCTCCTCCCTGCCAAAGTCGGTCTCACATTGAGTGCACACTCCTGCAAGGAGATCAAGCACAGCCATTATGAGCCAACACTCTCAGTGGTGTGAGTCATGGATCAGATTACAGACAAGGCCAACTGTAACCACATTACTGAAAACAGTATATGAAATCTGGTCCACAGGTTATATCTAGGCCAACTCTCCCAAGCAAAAACCTACTGAATATTACTGGAATATTACTGTATGTAGACAAAGCTTCAAGGTATGAAGAAGAAATTAGAATATGAGAGAATTTTTAAAAACAACCCAAACAATAACGAGTATGAGTTCGCACTGAACTGAAGTTGAATTTAATCTGAAAACAGACTAAATGAAAACTTAGCAACCACTGCACTCCAAGCAACAACCAGGAGATACAGATGAACATAACAGTGTTATAGATACAAGGCTTTCTGAAACAACTTAAGAAAGAAGTTTAGCTCACTTCATATGATGTCAGATGTTGTTCTCAAACGAAAGCCATTAACAAACAGCCCACCTAAGCTAGCCTTTTCTAGTGTGTTTAAATCTAGTGTAAGCATCTACACTCTGCAGCGTTAATCTGTGCTGTGTAAGAGTGTGCTCTTAAATACCAGTGTACCTACAGTGAAAAGCAGACTGATCATGGTTTGTGGAATAGATCTTCATAACAAGATTAAGTTTAGAGCCCACGCTGGCAAACAGCTCATGTCAACAAGACAAGAAACATGGCAGAAAATTAACAAAACTTCTTATTGCATTCCTGTTCTCTCTTAAAAAAAGGAAATCTCGAAAATTTTTGCAGCACCCACTAGCTGATTAATTCTGTTATGTTTTAATTTTGTTACACCTTTGTGGTGTCTCAATGTCTCCACATTGTGAAGACACACTGATGCAGTTAGATTGACAATATGTTAGGAGATAGTATTAATGACAGTTTTCAGGCTATATTAGCTTGGTAATACTGGGTGGATGGTCAGATTCAAACATGGTTAAAACAGTAAGAAGAAATACAGAAACTATTTTCATTGCTTTTACTACCATTCCTTCTTGCAATTAATTTCAAAGATGCTTGGAAATCTGGATGGACACTGCTTGAACACAAATTTTAAAATCTTACTATTGTTTATGACATATTTAGAACAACCTAATATCCACTACCATTTATCCACACTCAAGAAAGCTTAAAGAACACCAGTGATGGAGGATCATGCAAGTATTTTTCAAAAGAGCCTGAATGAGCAAGGTATTTTACAATGTTTGGGACAAACTAGTAGAATTTTCTATTTTCTGTGCTACTCAATTTATGACAGGAGCTTCAAAAACATTGAGAAAACATTTGTGGATCTTTAATCCTTATATGAATTCACCATTTGATCTAGCAGGTGGTGTCTGGAAAAAATATTTACTACGTTGCAGTGACTTTGAAAGTCACCAAGCAGCCTACAGACAAAACAAAAATAGTATCTGCTGTAGTCTTTGAAAACTGATAATCAAATATTACACTACAGTAGGCAGATATTAAATGGATCATTATCATAACTAGGGGAAAAGAGCAAAGTGATAAGCTAAATATGTATTTTGATCAAAGAATAAACACTTCAGAATCTAGAACTTCCTACAAAAACCCGTGTTACTTCTATTTAAAAACTAGCATAATATATACAGTTTGAGTTGGATGCCAGAGGATTAATAAAACTGCTGTCAGGCTAAATCATGTCTGTTTCCAAAGCCTTCTAAGAAAAAAAAAATCCTTGTCCCCAAGTGCAACAAAGTCCATGTGTAGATAGAATGTGGGTACACACATTCCCAACAGAGCTCAGCATACTCTGCCATGCATTTTACCATAGTGGTATTCAAATAATTTTAAACTAAACCTCGTGTTAAATTTATGTGCTATCATTATGACTTACTCAGAATGAACACACATAAGTCCACTATTTTTATCCTGTTTACTGCATCTGTAATACATCTGCATGCCCCTATATGTGCAATGATTATAATGCCAAGCTATGAGACTGAAAATTTTCACTTCCCAGAAGAAGTGGATGCAATAAATAAAATTATACCATCAGTATCTATGATTTGCTGCTTCCCTTTAACTTTGCTGTAAGCACATGAAGCTTGGGTGGTCATTATCTAAGTGAGGGGATATTCTTCTTACAATAAGTCTAACATCTTTTTCCTTTACATTTTTTATTTATAAAGTCAAAGATATTTTAGTACCTAAGAGATATTTGCAATCAATTTAATAAAAATACGTCTTATAAACATATAGAATGCATGTACCAATAAAATTGCAGTGTTGTATTTCTTCAAAATTATTTACTAAGGAGTATTTTTAAATAAGTCCACAGCTCAGGTTAGAGTATATTTATGTTCATTTCTGGTCTAGTTTGGCATGAAAGCTCTTCAGCATTAGAAACTGCTAAATATGTCTATGAACAAGGTTCAAGATGATTACAGTAGCATGGAAATATGAGGAAAGTCATGTGCAAATATTAATGATTTACATTAAGTTGAACAATAGTTTGAACATATTATTCTTAGTCATCTTAGATTAAATTTAAGAAATAGAAATTATGTAGAATATCGCTACACCTAACTTGTAATTCATTATACTGGAAAATACCCCAAGTCAGGTGTACAAAATGTGTAAGCTCAGCTGGGAGTCAGAGAATGGGATTCCCTAAGTCCAGTACAAAGTCACCTGAACCAACCAGCAACTTCTGTCAACTACTCCACTTTCATACCTGCAGAATACACAATCTTAAACATGTATGATAATTATGTCTACCCTAGCTCAGGAAAACAAACAACCTGAAGAGGCGCTCTTCCTTCAGTTCCATTTTGCAACCAGTGTCACAGTGCTTCTCATACCCATATGAAATGTGATACACATGTCTTATTTACATATGTCTAAAATGTCTTATTTAATGTTCATTGGTCACAAATATGTGAGAACTATTATAGCTCTTTTATAGACTCTTTTATAGACTCTCTTGTTACTGAAGAAATACAACTCTGTATAAAGTAATGACATATTTCTTAATTTATAAAATGAATTAACATGAATGTTCGACCTAGCTGCTAGGGTATTACTCTGGGAGTCTCAAGGTCCAGACTTTCAAAGAACAGGTATAGTACAGGGATTATAAACCACAAATTTTTATGTGGAGCAATTTGGCATCATCATCAACCGATTTGGCGGTTTTAAATTCACTCAAAGCTGAAATCAGGGTGCCTAGATGACTTAACTTGTTGCAAATCAGGAATTTCCATAGTTAATGGCAGCTGAGCTGAGCAGGTGACAAATTGTACTTAAAAATTATATTTAGGAATCTAGCCCATTTGAAGACAAAGGCCCTTGGCTTTGTCTAATGTAAAATGCATATTCCTTATTACATAACTTTCTGAAGTCTAATTATTCAAATCTCATTTAAACTTACTAAATCTCTACCAAAAAAAATCATCCACACAGGCTGCTAATTATGAATTAATATTTTCTTGGTTATATTTATTTTGAGAACAGAACAATCCCTTGTATGCTTTCATGGCAACTAACGTTCTCCCTAACAAATCCAAGTAATCATTTGGCAGATAGAAAGTACTCCTAGGGGACAGTTTGCATATAGCTAGCCTGTTTTGGAAGCTAAGAGTTCTTAAAATATAGGCGTGGGCCTCCATGTCAGAAAACAATCCAGTCATCTTTAATTTGCTAGTGTAAAAGTAATCAGTGAATGCAAATGAGTTACATGGATTAAGTGCAGATTGAGTTACAGGATTAACTTGATGGCATTGTGGCTATGCCTTTAATATATGCAGACCACAATGCTGCAAGGGACCTTTGTTGTATGACAGCTGTTTTAAGTTCTGGCATTCCTCCCAGATCTTTGGTCCACATTCCCTTCTCATCTTCACACCATGCCTTGTGCTCTTATTTCTTCTTGTAGTATGTTGCAAAGATTTATCATACAGGGAGCACCTACTAGTCAAATTTTATAGATCTGACTTATGTTTATAAGCATTATTATATCTCAGTTTTTCAGGTATACATTGGAATTGGTAACCAGTGGATGTGAGTAAGCTGATTAACTAAACTACTGTGAGAAATCAAAAGTCACAGCAATGTACAAAAGTATAAACTTCCCAAAATGAAAGCAGCTGGGAACTGATGCACACTCCCACTTCTGATAGTTAGTCTCTCATATAACACCAAATTGTGACATCAATATTTTTATGGCTGGTTGAAAAAGTCTGATAAATTTCTAAGTTTGGCTGATGCTATCAGAATTTCATTCTGGGCCAATGTGATACATAAAAACAAATTCTTCTAACATAAAACTATCCTATCTTGGAAGAGCCTGTAGTGTAAGTTTTCTTTTCTTACCACTTTCAGTACTTGGTTTATGATATTATACAGAAATGCACTGATCTTCTTTACATCATAATGTGTAACATTTAGACATCTGTTTTCCATATGCATTGCCGTAGTTCTCAAAGGAGAGAAATGGTCACAAACTTTGCCTATATTTGTGAACGGAATCCTAGACAAAAGTGCTATTTCTTAGCACTACTATAAGTAGTGCTCACAAATGTAAAGTTCAAGATGAGAAAATTATTTTCTCTAAAATTTCATTATTGTTAGAGAAATCACACACATCTTGTTTGAAACATGTATTTGTAAGCTTTTCTCTGCAGTTTTGTAGATGGACAAAATATATTTTTATATCAAATTTTTAATGTTATAGTGTTCTAGAATTATACCAAGACTTTTAAACACATTTTCTTCACAGGACATAACACAGTGCTATGAAAAATGAGCACTGAAATTATGTGATTTATCAGTGTTTATGTAAAGCAATTGTGTGTGGTTTAGTTTTTGTCTTTGTTTGTCACCATCTAGATCTATTTTAATAGGAAATAAATTAAATTACTATTCCCCAAACTGAGATTGGTTTGCTCATGATGGTAATTGTAAACAAACATCCCTGTTTTTACCTTGGCCCGCAGGATTTTTCTTGTTTTCTCCTCCAGTCTCACTGAGGATTGAGAGGATGGTTGGGCACCATCACACTTGGAAATAAATATTTGACAGAATTTTTTAGGCAAGAAAAAGGATATCTCAGAAACTAATGAGCAATTATTTCTGGAGTTCCTCCCCTATTCAAACCTCTTTCCCGTAAAACTTTCTGTCATTATGTCTCTTTTCTGTTTTCATTTGCAGTATGGACAGTGGTACTGTTTGTTCTTTTAATGCCTCTGTTTTGTTGAAGTTTACATGAAACACAAATATTCAATAAGATCGTGGTGATTGCCTGTTTGGGTGGAACCACAGATCAATTGGTTGTGATCATGGACTCAGTGTGTAGCATGGACCCTGACTGCATGCCAGCACTGACACTTCCTTTACGTCTCCATATTTAAATTACAGCACATTATTCAACATGTCATGGCAAGATCATTGTCATTTAAAGATCTTATTGCAAGTCCTCTTAATAACCAAACAATCTACAACAGAACCAGTTAAAATATGACTTGCATTGACCCATTTATAGGGCCCATTTTAGGACAAACAGTTTAAACTGGATGTAACATATTGCTGTTACACAGTATAAGGAAGGTAAGGAGAAGATCATGACCTTGAAGCAATTAATTTAGATATGTAGAAATTCTCTGAAAAAAAATTATTTATAAATTAATACAGCAGAGATTATGAGAAAAAGTATTTTTCAATGTCTGCATGGGTTTTTAATTACTTTGTATTACTGAAATTTATGCCATGCCTACCATTGGTTATATTTCCCCCCTCCTCCCACCATATATTTTTCTACAATTAGAATTTTCTTGCTAGCATGTCAAATAGAAGAACAAATTATATAAAACACAAGTGGTAGTCTAAGCAACTATTTAGGTGAAAGAATATAGAAAAGCTACACCAAAATAAACAAGACGGTGGTTGAGGATTGTGTTTTAATTTAATATTGAAGTAACAAAAATAAGAGAATTTCAGAGCAGAAAATAATTTTAAACAATTCTAAAAATCTGTGATGAACATTGTGTAAGAAATGCGTTCATTAAACTACATATGTAGTGTAGTGAGAACACGGGGGAGATGAGTAGTTATGGAACCTAAAAAGCCTGAAGGGCAAGCAAACCTAGTCCTGCTTGTATCACTTGGATAGTCATGTAATGTGACAAACATGCTGCCTGCCCCAGGTATTTTTGGAAGACTCCTGTAGGTCATATATTTTAGGTGACTTGAAGGAGCAGAAAAATAGGATAGTGACATAAGAAGAGATTCTCCAAGTCTTCTGAGTCACAGTATTATGGACAAGTAAGATTCCTCCATACTTGTTAGTTCATGTCTGCCAGAACACGAGTTTGGGCACTCCTAGACCATGTTAGGACATTTTCACCTAGTTTAAACCATTCAGTACATGCCTTGAAGAAGGTTTAACAGCGATGAGTAAGCATATTTTTGCTTTCTTTGATTAACTCATAGTTAAAGTACACATAGGTGAGTTTACAGTTCAGGCAAGGCATAAAGGAAGTTATCTTTACAAGGCCATTTAGTTTAGTTATGGGCCTGAATCAGCAAAAGTAGAATCAGTTGAAGAAAAATCACACTTTGGAAGAAAATCACCATATTCATTTCAGGAATTTGATCTTAGGACCATATAAGTCAGAAATCATGGTGATTGACACATGCTAGAGAATTCTGTAGTGTATATATGGCCTATGTGAAACTGAATCTGCAATTTGGTACTTAGGAACCTCATCCGAAATTCAAGGTTTGGTCTGATTAGAAAAGTGATCTGGGCTTTATAAGGTGCTCCAAACACAGCTGGTTATTTGCTGTTCTAACATTGTTTCTTCCATATTGAAAGGAATTAAGATATATGAGCCTTGCTTAATAAACATTTCTACTGACAAATTAGAAATTTCAGATGGGAAAGTTTTTCTCAAAATAACTCCACTTTAAATGAAGAAGGCCTTCAGACATGAATAAATAACTTGTCAAATATGAAAAACATACAATTATCTCCAAGTTGCAAGAAATTCTTAATAAGTTAAAGTATTTTTTTCAAAATACTAGAAATACTTCACATTAAAAGCATGTGAAATGGAAATACATATTACAATCTTAAAAGCTCTGCCAGAAAGCAGTGGATTTCCTCATGATATTCCTACCTCTTTAAGAAATAAAATAGGCAAGAACATATGTAATCTGCTCCCCATCTCCACTATATGATCAGAACTCCAGATACCTTTCTTTTGGTGGGAAATACAACAGGAATAATCAGCTGTACTTCTTCTGCTAAAAGAATATTATCACTGGAAGTTTGAAGCAGAACATAAACAACTGAGATATTATATTGGTCTTGTGTGACTTAATGTGAAAGCAGAAATGGATCAACATAAGTCATGGAAGGCTGTGTTCAGTTTGACAATTAGTAGTTTTTAAACACATAATTAGGCCTTTACTTTGCAGCCTGGTGTTCTGCTCTGCATTTTTGTCCTTATGTGCACTTTCCCGTCAATCCCTTTTGTCATTTCCTGCTCTGACAGGATCAGTGCATTGATTTAGTAATTTTCAAAGAAGGAAGAAAACGACATGTACATCTAGAAGCTAAGCTTTTTTGTTTATTAAGAAACAATTTTATATATAGGTTTAACATAACCCCAAATATAAACTCAAGGAGGTTTTTTTCGCACCATAATGCAAGAGAAGGATAGATAGAAAACTATTTCAATTTATTGTTTAAAAGGGAGTAATTTCATCATAGTTTACCCATATGCTGCTGTAATCAGTGGCATAAAGCAGCTGATGTCATACATTTTGCTTAGTGTTAATAATTTCCTAATGATATAAAATCATTGTATTGAATATCAGGAGACAGTATAATCTTTAGTAAAGAGGTGCAGGTGCAATAAAATTAAATGTTAGACTCCAACGTTATCATTTCATTAATAATAACATGACAATAGCAATTTTGAAAGAGAAAAATATTCTCAAACCCCCGCTTTTGTTTTATGTAGAAAATATGTATATCATCCTACTTTGCATCTAGGAAAGCAAAGGGGTAAATTATTTCCTTATAACCAAGTTCATGTTTGTGGTCATCAGATTAGAAGAAACCTTCAGTAACTACATGCTTATCTTTAGACTTGAAATTGTCTGGGGCAACTTTGAGTGAGATTTAAAAAATATTAATGATAAATAAAGGATTTGTTTGTTCTTCAGTTTATGTGCAAGTTTGCATTGAAAGCAGATTACTGAATACACCATTTTAGTTTTGTTACCTTTTGCACACAGTATCTCTCCTGAGCATTTCTTGAGTGTCAGACATGAACATATTTCAGCATCCCATCTGAAGAAGGCATATAAAAAAGGCAATGTAACAAACAGCTGATTAGCTGAGCATATGGTTGGTATTTGTTTCTATGATCAATATTGTGAGAGTTCTCTGTTCCCTACATGCTCTCTCTAAGCATTGGCTACTATCAGGAATGGAATCCTAAGCTTTGGTCCAGTGTGGAACAGCTGTCATGATACATGGGTATTTATAAAATCACATGTACAAGAAAGATGTTTAATTTAATAACAGTCTATGGGTTATCTTAGGCAAACATGTTCTTTTTGCCTATTAAATATAACCCAAAATGAGAGTGTAAGCTCAAAATCCACAAAAGGGTATAGGCAGCTTCTTGAGGAGTAAGTGTAAAGATTTAGATTTTTCACAGGCCAAATTTAAAATTCAAAAACGAGCCTTTAAAAATCCAAGCCAGAAAGACAGAAACACAACAGCCAAATTGCCTCAGAATTTCAGCCGTTTCCTGCACACATTATGGACTAGCATATCCCATTGGAATTCTAATAAGATTTCCCTCCTCTTTCATCAAAATCATTCCTGGGAATTCATTCCACTTCCTCAAAACCCCTAGTAAAGCCAGGCAAAGCTCCATCACAAACTTGTCTGCCAGGCATGACTTGATATTTTCTTCACAACATATGTACACATTGGGTAAGTTGAACTAGGACTCTTTGAGTTAGAGAACCAGCACTGCCAAGCTACCCTGAAATACACATTCCTTTCATTAAAAATGTTTTAAACTCCTCAAATGCATTTTTCAGCTGGATTTGGTCCAAATCTTCTCTGTGTCCTTTGTGTCTTGGGATATTCTGGTCTCCGTAGGGACAAAAACTGTCACTAACTTCCAAACTGAGCAGTGTCTCTATAGATCCTCTGAGGACTTCAACTTCCTCTGACCCTTCTCATTCAGGGCCTTCCTGCCTGTCACTTCTTTGCCCTACAAAGGAGTTTCCCATTTGCCCTCCATTCTTGATGTTTTTCTCTTTCTCTGCATGCACATCCCATTTCTGCTATTTTCCCAACACAGTGAGCTGCACATCTTTCAGTAAGTAAGGGATCATTTGACAGTTTTAGCTCGGAGATTGTACTCGTATGTTTCTGTATATGCATAACAATTATACAGATCTCCATTGAGTATCAAGGCTTTAGCTGGAATTCATTAATTATCCCAACCACAGATTTAAATTCTGCATGACAATAAACTTTGTACCTTACTGGTCATTTGGATTTTAAAATGCTTTACAAAAAACCCCAGGTTTTTTCCTACCTTACAGCTAGAAAACCTAAGGAGGAGAGTGACTTGACTGTGATATTCATTAGGACCAGAATTATACTGATAATATGATAATAAGTGATGCAAAAATATGTACAATAGTAACCAATTGTAAAATAAAATAAAGTGTTCTTTATCAAAGGAATACAGAGAAAACAACAATAGCCGATTTGGGAATTTTCTAAAGTGTGTCGTGTGTCAGTAACTTTTAAGCATAAAATAATAGGAAAAAAGACT
>VXBU01015629.1:0-187664 GCA_013400315.1 Bombycilla garrulus | reverse complement strand
AAAATAAGCATGGGAGAATTTCTCTCATTTCTTCCTCCCCGTTCACTGCTGACAAACAAATTGATCCAATGAACTTGGTTACCTGCTCAGTCCTTTCACTCCTTGTTAAACAGGCTGGGAGTTAAGTGACTTCTTTAATAGAGATGGAATCAGATCCATATGCACCTAATCCTCAGGTCTTTTCCATCTGAAACAGTGGGACCAATGACCAAATAAGAACTGTTTCTAATAAAGTCTAAACAAGGTTTGGGCTTTTTAGACTAAGGAAGGCTGTTGTAAACATTTATTTTACTGAGAAATAGATCCTTGGTGATTCAAGTTTTGGATGCAAACCTGTCATTTTTGTGAGTGGCTGAACTCCTGCTTAAGTTTCAGGATCAGGAAATAACACAGAAAGAGGCAAAGGGGGAGAGAAAAACCCCTCTAAGTTTAGTTGCCCTGTGACAGAAGTAAAAAATTGTAGCATAATAGCCGGCTGTTAACTAAGAAATAGACTTTTCCTTGAGGGAAGGAGGCAGGATAGGAAACAGGTAGGGTGTATTTCACCATATTATGAATCATAGACCAGACATGTTAGAACCAATTCAGTCTTGAGCAGGCAACAACTGCTGCAGAAAGCTCTTAGCTTAATCTTGAGCATAGTATAGCTCCATCAGGGCAGTAATTACAAAAGGGTCACTAAGCATACTTAATGCAGTCATTCTGGTATTTTATTACTGCACCATGCCTGACTCTCTCTGATGTACCTTCCATTATTTTATCCATTTCTGAAGTGTGGGAAATGTGGTCTGTCACCTGAAATCTTACTTGTTGAAAGAAAATAAGTTGATTGCATTTACTTATCTTTCTCAATCTGTGTGTCATGTCAATGAAATGTGTACATTCCTTAATATGTTAGGACTGTATTTCCCAGTAAATTAGGCCTTTCAAGAAATTAATTAGACGTATTGAATGCATTTATTTTTTTGAATATTTTTTCATAAAACATGTATAACATCATGTAGCCTGCTTTAAACACACTGATGAAAATTTCGTGCAACTTTGTGTACCCATACGAAAGGTGCAACTTTGTATACCTATACTGGATTTCTAATAGCGTAAATTCACATTACCCATGAAAACCCAAAAAACATATTGCTTCTTTTTTTATTTGAGGGAATGATTGAGAATGATGAGCAGATAAGTGAAATTTTGAGGTGCTTTCAGCACCTCAGGATATTTTAAAAATAGATCTGCAGAAGGGATTAAAAAATAAGCAATAACACACAAGTCAAGAAAATTACAGAGTATCACAGAATCACAGAATATTCCAAGTTGGAAGAGACCCACAATGATCATCAGATAATTTTATCCCCAGTAACCCTAGTTCTGATACACATTAAAGTAAACAATACTTTTTTGTGAAATCAAATACTATTTTCAACTTAAAGAAAGAATATTCAGAATTAAAGATGATCTCGCCAGTCATCTAACAGTCTTCAACAAGAGTAAACAAATTTTCTAAATACATGCCAAATGAGTTGTTTAGGATAGCCAGAATAAGCATATTAATATTCAGCCTATTGAAATTTTCACTTTATTTTTTTTTTTCTTAAGAATTCCAATTTTATAGCAGGCTATTGTCTTCAACAGTGGAATGAATCCTAGGATAAAGACTTTAGGTATCAGAGTCTAAGTAAAGGACTTCAGAGATTTTTGCTTGCTAGCTTTTAAAACATTATTTTGGAAAGACTGGATAATGTCTCTCCACTTTTGACCAAATCTCAAAGTTGTTTTGTCATTCCAGGAGTAAGCAGACTGAATAATTTTCTAATTTGGACTTTGATACATTGAACTTAAACCTGCTAGCATTGAATTTACTGTTGGCATGCTCTTTTTCCTGTGGCTGAAGGCCCAAAAATGAACACCATAATCTAACACACGTCCTGCCCCTCTCTAATTCAAAAAGTATAATTATGATGTTTGTTGAAAACAATGTTAACATTAGTTTTAAATATCACATGGACACATCATACTACCTCAAGCTACCTCAAATATTATATGACACAAACACTGACTCAGACATTGATTATCTCATGTGTGACATGTCATAGAACTTCTTTTTTAAAATAGTGTAACACTAAATCAGAAATTCTGTGTCAAATCTGATTCCTCCTTTATGCAGAGTTTCTCTTCAGACAAAATATGCTTTTCACCTGTGTTTGGAGGTCAGTAATTAATATATCATGCAAGAAACACAAAATTACAAAATTATCACTGCCTCACCAGCAGCTGCAGTTTTCCAAGTGAACTAAAACCTTCTTTGTAAACCATGTTCACAATTTTCACCTGAAACAATGCACAAAATTTCTACTATAAAAGGTGTAAATCTTCTATATAAACTACAATGCACTCTGCTGATGTGATAGGTTTCTTAAATACAAAGAGTGAAGTTCAAGGGGGGAACAGCTTTCAAAACATGACATGCCATGAACTCAGTTAAACCAGTTACTTTTCCACTTTACAATGTGTGCACACTTTACAATGTGTGCAGTGCATTAGACTGAAACTGGAAAAGATTACCCAGAAAAACAAAGTTAAATGCATTAACCTGATTCTTATGGGAGAGACATAGTGCTTAAATATTAATCTGAGTCAACAGGAAACATGAGACTTGCAAAATTGTGGAAAGAACCATACAATAGATACCAGCAAATCCCACAGTCCACCTGCTTCTCCACTCAAGGCTTTGAAAAATAGATTGCACAAATCTTAGAGGATAATTAAAAATTCGTCTGCATCAGGTTTGAGCACAGCAAGACAACTAATTATCATGCCTTCCCCATCTGCTGATCTAGCCCACAAATCTTCTCAACTTGGCATTGCCCCAGTCAGTAAGAAGGAAAACCAGACTATCATGTGTATGCTCATTTTTTTCTAAGTCAGTAGGTAGAAGTAAAGCCCACTATGCATTTACAAAAATCTTATATATGCCACTCCCTCACAGAGGGCAGAAAATATTTCTTGACTAATAAGTCCCAATATAAACTGTGGCAAGTCAATACAAAAGCTTTTCTTGTCTTATTAAACCTAAACAATAATATTAACNACACTAATATACGATATTTCATAACAGAGACACTATTTATGATCTGTATTTAAAAATGACAAATTTCTGGTTAGACTTCCATGTGTTTTGTGGGAAGAAGTGGGATAGCAAGGTGTCATTCAACTAACTAGCTCTAGTCATTCAACTAACTCTCTAAACAGTAGTACGTTCACTTTCATTGACCAGAAAACCACCAGAAAGATTAGGAGACAGATGCTAGAAATCATTATATAAACATATCTTTGAAATTATGTCTGAATTTTGTTCATCATTTCAATGTAGATGCAAGACCTCAGTTAAGAAAAAATACATGATTAAGGGAAAAGGCCTTTCCTAATTTTTTTAAAAGAAAATGTTGCATTTATAAATATTTAGAAAATAAGTCCTACCATACACATAAGTGTGTATATCCTCATTCATTTTACCCTTATATACTATATATTCCTTTAAAATTGGCTTCTATTTCCTTTGAGAGAGAGAAGGGACAGGAGAGAAAAACAAAGCAATTCCCTCTATCATAATTCATTGACAATTAGGAATAGCAATATGCAAAGGACAGACAAGACTTTTTGGTTTTCTGAACATTCCAAAAAGCATCGATTTTATTTACACTGGGAAGGATGCATCAGCACCCTGAATACTGGATATTCAACCAGCAGATGCAAAACTGACTGTCTCAGACCTGCTCTACCTGACAGAGCTCACTCAACTCATGGGCATGCAGACTATAGTTTTGATAGAACCTTCATGTGCAGTGCTGTTTTATTCAGTTAATATTCAGGTATATCTTTTGTTTTACTAAAAATTTCAGTATACCAGTCAAATTTACATGGGTATATGATTGCAATCCCTCACATAAACTCCTGGTTTACAATGGTGCAAACAGAAATTGCCCACTTATCTTTCATCTTCAGTGCTCCTAGCTGATCAATTAATATAATTATATAGTGACATTTTATGCAGCCACTAGCAATCACTGCACATTTTTGAGTCTAGGCTGGTAAAGAAAGACGACAACTTTGCAACTTAACCAAATGGGTATGTTAATCTGCTCAGTAATAATGCCAATTTCCTTAGCAGCCATCAATTACACTGAAGGTTATTGAACTTATGAGCTCCCCATGTAAAATTATGTTACCTTTATTAATTACTACTAAATATTTAAAAAACACCATGCCAATGTTAGCTTATTTCATATGAAGCAACACATCTCTTCTTCCAAATATGCTATATTTAAGATTATTTCTTCTTGAATGTAACTCAAATGGAAAATACATATTCATAGTGAGTGCATATCTTGGCAAGCATGCACTCATTAAACAAATCAGGGAATAGTTTATTTAAGTTAGCAGTTATTTTGCTGCAGCTCTACTCATAAAGATTAACAGGAAGAATTTGGAGGTCCAGTTAGACAAAATACCCATCATTCTCTTATTTATCCATTTTTTCCCCAGTCAATAGAACTGGATGGGAGATCTGAACAGCACAGTCAATCTCACAGTAGTTTCAATTTTCATATCCCACCCTACAAAGCTGAAATATTATGGAAGTATCAAAATTGAGAAACAGCTAATTGGTTTGGTTTTTAGGTTTTTTTAAGGTGCTGTCTAGAGTTGACTAGTCTTGTTTCAAAGACTGGTCAAAGCCCAAATGTTTACAAACATGAAATAGCACACATCTTCCTAGCTGTAGAAGATACACACTAAGTATCCCCATGAGACCTTAGAATAAAATTAGGTACTATTTCTAAGATTGATTGTATAATTTATGAATTATGCTTGGGAACATGGATGCAACCTCTTATTTTTTATTCGGGATCTGCAGTTCTGTCTACACTGAGAAGTTGAAGAGGTAGTTGACACCCCACTTGTCATCCTGATGGTCTGGCATTTTTGCTACATTCTCACAGCAGATAGTGAGAAAAGTCTTGCTTTTGTTTAAAAAACAGGAATCTGGGCTTCACTGGACAAATTTAGATCTCCTTTTAACATATCACCTCACATGCTGTATCCTAGTAAAGCTGAGTATTGGCTATTCTAGTTTTTGTTGGCTACTTGGGGATTCAACCTTAGTGATTTACAATATACAAAAGAGCAGGCTAGAAGAGATAATGCGTCTGAATTGAAACTCTACAAAAAGATGAACCATTTAGGTCACTTCTTACCTAAAAGGACCTTCCTTCCTTCCTTCCTTCCTTCCTTCCTTCCTTCCTTCCTCCCTTCCTCCCTTCCTCCCTTCCTCCCTTCCTTCCCACCCTACAGCGTAAAGAAAGAATAAAGAAACATAAAACAATTCTCCAGAGCCATTCACAGGGACAATAGCTATCATGTAATTCCTTGAAAGTTTTTGGGGGCAAAGGGGGAAGGTTACTATTGCTTTCTAAGGTGAGTTTAGTACAATCCCAATAGCATTACATTTTATATTAATTTGTTCTTTAAGGTCACTGCTTTGTAGTTTGTATATATTTTCATAGAGTGCTTGATCCAAATATCTGGAACTTAACTCAGATTTTCTAGAAAAGAAAAAGCCTTGATAAGCCTTTGACCTTATCAAACTGTTTAAAAACCCTGATGTGTCAAGAAAACATAAATTCTTTGAAACAAAATACTCTTTTATTTTTTTTACATTGGCTCCTTGTAAAGAGATTTAAATAATCTCTTAATAATGTTTACATTTAAACTGCCTTAATGATTCTCACAAAACAATGGTGAACTTTTCATTGCATTATCTTGAGGAATGTGGTCAGAATGCTAGTGATTTCATCCACCTTCTAAACTCTACTACTATTTCTTCTATCTACTTCCACTACTTCTACTATCTTAAATTTTCTAAGTATTTTTTCTGTATTTCCCACCTCTCCATGCCACAAATGGGAATTTGGTTTCACAGCTCTCCAAAGCGATAGTGCAAAACCTGCAATATAATTTCATCAATAATCAATTAATGCTTAGACTTTTGATGCACCCCATGTATAGGAGTCTGGTGTTAGAGTCCTTTCTTGTCTCTACACTTTTGCAAAGGGATAAAAAATTGTTTTGAATAGATGACAGATTTCCTTTGTAGACTTAATAACAATTTTTAAATCCAATATGATATTGAAAATACTTATAGAGAATAGGTAAAATTCCAAATACCTGAAATAAAATCCTAGAATAAAAGAAAACTAAACACTACTTTTCCGTGAAAAAACAAACAAATATACAACAACAGCAAAACTCAAGTATTCATTTTGATTGTTAATTCATTTCCGTATTTTTAAGAAAGTGTTTTGGAGAAGAACACCTGAAATTGAGAAGACTTAATAATCACAATATAATGTGTAGATGATACAGAATGCCCAAATTTAGTTAGTTGTTACTCAACTTTGCATGCAGATACACTGTATCACCTCCATTCTTAACCATTTCATACAGCCTGCCGGGTATTTACTGAGAAAAATTGCATTTATATATTTTTTATAATGCTAATATAATACTTGTTTTATTATCAAGTAAGCAGATGAAAATCATGAAATAAAAAACTTCAAACAACAAGCAAACCAGAAGCAAGAACATTCTACATAGTCTCTCTGGGCTGACTAATACACAAAGTATGTGACCAAGCCAAAACCTACTCATATTACTTCCCTTTTCTGGCTTTATTTGCAAATAAAGTTCCCTGTCCATGACCTTCTGGTACACTGGCACATCACCAAGGACTTTGCATGTCTTTTTGTCAACCCAGCATGCTCACATATCAAAATATCAGAACTGAATGTTCTTCAAGGTTTGTTGAATTTATTTGTTTAGCCCCTTGTCTGAGTTAAAGAGGACTAATCACTTCCCCTGATCTATGAAGTACATTGACCCTGATAAAATGCAGGAAGTTGTCTTCACTGCTGCCAAAATGCTTAGCTAAGTTGGTTCGGCCTACTGTACATCAGCTCAATATTGAAGTGCATGCTGATAGTTCTGATCAAGTATTTTGTATTTTTACACTATGGCAGCACAGTGTTTAATGAATTTCTATTTCAAATAAAAGAACAATCACAAAGAAATTTCCAAATTATTATAAGGTGTCTCTATCACATGATTAAACATATGTTGTTCATATTGGCAGTGAATTCATGCGCATGTTTTAAGATGAGATAGAATGCATAAAAACAATATACAAAGTTAATAAAAATCAACATTAAGATTAGAAAAAGGTGGTCATTTTAGGTCAATCTATATCTCAGTAATGGTGGGGGTTAGGATTTTTTCTTTTTTTTTTTCCTTTGTTCTTAGGGAATTTTCTCCTATTTGTTGCTAAGAGATGACAACTTATACTTAAGAGACAACAGAAATGGCCAAGGGGGGAGAAGGGGGCAGCTGGCTGCTCTCTTACCTGGGGAGGGCAGAGATATCGTGAGAATTTGGCCAGAGGGTGAGGGACTGGGCTCGATTCCTTTCTCTCTCTTGCTGTTGGCAGGTAAAGAACTGTTATTCCTTTTCCTATATCTTTGCCTGAAAGCCCCTTAATTTGAAAATTCTAATAATTTGGAGGGAAGTGGGTCATATTTTTTCCCATTCCAAGGGAGGTTCCTACCTTCCTTGGCAGACGCCTGTCTTTCAAGTGAAGACAAGTAGTTACAGAAGGAAACTGTTACATGCTGATATCTGCTTCTACATTTAGCAAGATTTATATTCTCAGAATAGCAAAAAATTCAGCACTAACTCAGAATGTTTCCCACCAGCATCTTGGTTCAGGACATATGCAAGTAATATTTTGTGGGTTATAATTACAATTAATCTCTGACTCGCAGCACTAGGTAGAAAATCATCATAATATGTATATATCTAAATGGATAAATGTATAATTTCTTCATTATATTACAAAACCTTCCTTCCATTTCTGAGAAAAAGTCAGATGGCAATAAAACTTCACAGCATATTTGCTAATAATTTTACATGCTTGAAGGAAATTTAGGTGAGGATTAATAATATTTTCTGTCAGCATGAAAGCATCATAACAAGTATTGTAGAGAATGGAAGAAACTGAGAGACATTAACAAAAATCAACCCAATCTTATAAAAACCACAGTTTTGCCTCACAATACATTTGCAAAGAGTTTGAAGCACTAGATTCTTTTTAAATTTCATCTCAGGATTGACCTATGCCCTGTAACAACCTAAAAGCTTTCATAGCTTTTCCATATAAGAAAACATCTTAGTAAATAGCCTTCTTTGCCTGTGTAGATTCTCCATATCTGAGTCTACTAAAATGAAGTTCAGTACCCAAAAGTTTACATTTGCTTCACAATCTTCTTAGCTTAGCAAACATATTGCCCAGCTTAAAGTGATATCTTTCACCACAGTTTGACGGTTCTATCTGTGCAAATATTCTTGTTTTTGCACTGCTTCTTCATAGTGGAGGACACTGAGGCCATGTGTTTTGTAGCTGCGACAGGGCGGGGAGTGGAAACCATCTTGCATCCACCTATCTTGGATTTTTTATGTTAGAATAATTTATAATTAAAGTCTTCTGAAAATTAGGCCAGAATTCTAGGGAAAACAAAGGACACAAAATTAAAGTAAAAATACAAAAGAAATTAGGATGGACTCACAAACTAGGTAATTTTTTATCTCCTAACTCATTTCTTAATTTCTTTTTTACAAACCACTAAAATAATGACAACAAAATTATCAGTAAAAATATTTAAAAAAAAGCAATTTGGCTTTCAGAGGAAGTAATATCAGTCTTAAGAAGGTAGTTTGATTGATAAGTTCATATTCATTTTTAGTACAACAAATAGGAAACATTTTCAAAATAGAAATGGCAGTTTATTGCTTTGCATCTTAAATGCATGCCACTATTAAATATACCAATAGCAATCAAAACAGCCCAGAAGAATTCTCAAAGTTTAAAAATTCTGCAGCCAGAGTATACTATCCCTTGAATTATCTACCAGCTATAGGTATACTAATAGATGTTAACTCAGCTCTGAAGTATAATCCCATGTGCTTTTCTAACAGATTGATAGAATAAAATAAGCATAGCTGAAATGTGTCTTTTGTTAGCAGGAGTTACAAGATAGAGGTTGTTTTTTTTTTTTAAAGTCGCTCCATGAATTTCAATAATAATTATTTTTTTTAAATCATAAATTAGACCATATAACTATCTAACAATCGTGTTCTACCTTGAGAGGCACTAAAATACATGTTGGAAGTAGGGATTCCCTGTGCAGAAGAGGAGCTGATGGTGTAAATATGTATGATGAAAAATTTTATTAAAAAGTGGGATTCACTCTACCTATGTCAATGTAGCTTATCAAAAGTAGACATTTCAGATGTGCTAGCCAAATCACAAAGTAATATGATAGTGAAATTTTGCAATGTAATGATGAAGTTGTTTTTTTTTTTTGTTCAGGGATTTTAATTTTAAAAGACTACATCATTCTAGAGCAACAGAGTTATTCTATCATTTTGTGATCTGATACCTAAATGCTCTGACAGATGATATAAAATTCTGTAGTCTATTCTCCCAGGATTGTGCCTAAAATAATATATTGTACAAAGAGAAGCACTGAATACCCTTTTTGCTGGCTTTAGCCACAGACATTTTTACAGACATAGCTTAGCAAGGAAAAAGAAGAATTAAAGAGAAAGCAATAATAAAATCTTTGAAGAAAGTTTAAAAATTTAGAATGCTGCAATGGATGAAGTTCCTTCTCTCCCCTAATTTTGTTCCAGCACAGTATAATAAATTTCTTATCAGAATTTAAGGCATTTTGTATGTGTTTCAATTTGTTCTCAGCATTCAGAAGGATGTAAGTTGAATGGAACTTCTATATGTGTACTACTTCGTTTGCCATGTGTATGAACTTAAATTCTTGAAGATGGCATATTTCTCTTTGAAAAATAAAAATAAAAATAAATAACTAAAGGGCTTTTTTCTTCATAAGTAAAGCAAGTACACAGAAAAAGACTTTGAAGAACAACAATGTTTAAAAAAATTGTCTTTTGTTTAATGGTTGTTAATGTGAAATATAAATTATTTATGAAAACCAAGTGCTGAAAGAAACCGTAACCAGGGACAGCCTGAGGTATTCATGTCTGTCCTCTCTCCTAGCCTGACTCTTAGGGTTCTATGTGTTAGGTGAAAGTTTTTGCACAAGAGGGACTAGTATCCAGTATTTGAGTATTGTGAACTTCACCAAACTTAACAAAAAACTCAAATTTAAAGCAAAAGTGATAAACCATCAAATCAATCCCTTTAGAAGATGAAAATATCCAGGTTATATCACTAGTGAAAGAAGTGCAATACCTATAGGGAATTTTGACTGTTCTGGCTGTACCTTGTCCAAAATAACCAAGCAGTTTTAGTCAGGCCTTAAAAACACTTATTGAAGATTCTTAAAGTCTTAGGTTGTATAGATTTAGAAAGCTAAGCAACAGTTGAGCAACTGCCGCAACTAAGCAACAGCTGATATAATCAAGATATTCTAAAACTTTCCTTGAAACTACAATCTATAAAATAAGATTGTAACTTATTTATAGAAATCCAGGAAGCTGATTATTTTGCACAATATGGCAAAACAATGATTTCAGTAGTAATGCTTCATGTGATAAAACAGTTAATAAAATTAGATCATCATCATCTAGTCATTAAAATATATTATCTAAGAATTCATAGATAAATATACTAGAATCTGCCCTAGAATGCACTTCTTAGTGCAGACAGATCTTAGCACTAAGCACCTACTTAGGAACATTGATTATATAAACTATTTCAGAAATATTTCAACATCAAATGGAAGAGAAGTGAAAAGAATAGAGAAAGATTTTACTTCATTAAGATTTTACTGTACACATACACATTATTTAAAACACAAATAATTCTATAGCAAGGAAGACTTAGCAGGATTCTACATTTGAAGAGCTGTTTGGTGAAGAAAAGTCATTAATGTATTTAGGTAAGACTGACATTCCCTGAACCTCTTTGGCTTTATGCACTATATGAGTACTTTCTGCGCAAGCATAGACATTAGGCTGGGAAAAGCACAAAATGCAAATTTGCACACTTTTAAAGGAATATGTGGGTTTTGTTTTGCTTTATTATTGACTTGGTTTCTAAAGCGCTGAGCCAAATTCAACTTCTATAAAAACCATTTCACAAGTATCCAGATACATATTGGCATATTTAATATACAACATTCCTTTTGATAAAATGTAGTCAAAGATCCCAAAGGTCAAATCAAAGAAAATTGGTTGTTCATATGCTGCATATTCAGTAATAACTTTTGGAAATCAAACAGTGCACGTATATCTTATAGAACCACATCTGTATCAATAATTCTTCAGTCTTCCAAGAAATGTGTATTAAATTTCATGGATTTCCTTTAGTTTACTTCAGTAGTTCCCTTGCTGTCTCTGAATGTTTAAAAAGCTCAGTTTGACCAATGAGATCAAATAAGGTTTCTCTGTATAAAACTCACTATTTAAGTAATCAGAACTACTAAATGTAGCTTGTAGTCTGATTAAAGAAAAAGAAAAGCATTCACAAATATTTGACCTAAAAATCTTACTTGGGCTTATTGAATAACTACAGCAAACAAACAACAGACTTTACTGTGAAACAGGCCACACTCTAAACCAAGAAAAAGTCTTAGTGAAAGTCATATTAATTTACTTTTTTCACATTCATCAAAAGATTGAGATCAGGAAAAGAAATGGTTTTATTACCACAAAATGAGAATCTTCTGGGTTGGAAGAGACCTTTAAGATCATCAAGTCCAATTGCTGATCTACCACTACCACTGCAACACATAAACCACTAAATCATAAAATGCAAATCTTAAGAAATTAAAAAATATGCCATTTAAAATAAATGCTGAAAAATTAATTCCAAAAGCATTCACTATCTCAGGAACCAGTGTCTCAAGAAAACCCAGTCAATTTTTACAGCCATGAGGTGGGAAAAACACAACAGTGAATGTAGTTTGCTAAATTTTTCTGGCATAAGGAGAGTGAGGAAAATTTACAGTCTCATCAAAAGCTCCACAGCAGTAGCAAAAAAGGAAAACAATGTACTGGATTTCCTGATGGTTCTAAATCTCATTCCCTATTTACAGAAATAAGATAGTCCAAGTCTGCCATATGTAAAAGAATACCTGCTTCTCCAAAATTAAGATCAAATGTACTCAGAAATTATAATCCCCTAGATGTGTTACACACATCTTCAAAAACTGAATATGCAAAACATTAGTGACAAGTTCAAAACTGATATTTTAAGTCAATTTTCTGAGCACAACTGCATTTAAAGTCAAAGCAGTTAATCAGCTTTGTTCATGGGCTGTTCTGTGTACTCATTTGTACAACAGGCAGCAGTTATTGCTATTGGGCTAGACTGTCCCTAGTTATTCATGCTGGGGAAGTTTATTTCAGCACACAGGCTCCCCAGAAGTACACATACACAATGTAAAACTTTAGTTTGTGCTTTAGCAAGGAGAAAAAGAGCCTTTGTGAGTCCAGTGCAAAGTGATGAATTTCATCCTGGACAGTAAAACATATTATTTACAGAAACTATATGCATTTTGTGTCACTAAACTAGTGGCAGGGTTTCTGCTAACTGCTTGGAAATAGAACTGGCATTGTCAGGCAAAATTTGGAAGCCATAATGAAAACTGGGTATATTGGCAAAAAGATACCGTTAATTCCAAAAATTGCTAATATTGATACATACATTGTCAATTGTTTAGCCTGAGCTGCCTAAATAACATCTCCTTATCAGATCTTAGAAAATTTGCTCCAAAACAGACTTCTAAGAAAGTCAGTTAAAATCAGTGCTACGTTTTGTGCATATAAAGACTTCAGTTCATTATATCGATATTATATTTGCCAGAGAAAACCAAGGAGTATAAAACTTAAATTCAGAATAGCATTAATTACTGTAGGAAGCAAGACCTTAACACACAGTAAGGATCAATCACAAACTTCAGATTCTATTACTCACCTTGCAATATTGGTACGTTCGACTCTTTTGCATTAGAATTTAATTGGAATTATCTGATAATCATGATGCTGTTAGAGAAGCTATTACTGCTGTTACTGGCAAAATGATATCTTTTTTATAATTATTATAACATCAAAAGTTATTGTAGTTTGGGTATTGTAACACCTATATTTCATAGAGTTTAGTCTCTTCTCCGCAAGACTGTAAAAATCTTTGAGCCGCGCACATGCTTTTTTGTGTCGCTGAAAGTTGTTCAGATACATTTGTAAACAAAAGAGCAATATTTTGTGTTTTACTTTAAGTATGCATTGTAATAGCATGATGAATGCCCATTAATTTTGTGCATTCTGTTATTTAAAAATAACGTCTTCCATACTGTCCTGTGGTGCTTTTATGACACTGGTGTCCCCATCATCTGTCTTTTTGCTCAGAAATGGACATTGTGGCTTTAAGCTGGGCCCAGAGAGAGGGCGAGAGAAGGAGGGGAGCGGTGGAATTTTTTTGCGCTATATTCAAAACACGGAGATCAGAGTTCAGCTTTCGCCGAGCTTACCGCAGAGCTCTCCCCGCTTTCCGCTGCAGAGAGAGCAAGAGAAACAGGGAGTTTTCTTTGCCTTTTTCTGTTGGTTTTCCTCGTTAGCTATGGCAAGAAAGGTTTTTTTCCAGGAATGTTTTTTCTTTGTCTGGAACTGTTCGGCTTCTCTCCGGACCAGAACACCGGGACAGTTGCCCGGGTCCCCCCCACCAAGCTGCTCTGTGGCATGGACACCAGGTCCGAGTGCCAGAGGGACCGAAAGAGATGGAGCGAGCTGAGCCACAGCCCATGCAAGGACTCTCTCTGGACTAGAGATGGACTTTTGAGTTTGCCATCTCTTCAGAACAAGAAGTTTTATTGTTTAACATTATATACTCATTTTCTTACGTTCGTGAGTACTTTGCTTGTCAAATAAACAGTTTTTCCACTTTTCTCGAAGGAGATTGTCTTCTGAAGGGGTTGGAGGAGGGGTGGCTGAATTCTGCCCTTTAGAGAAAACAAATGTGTCCCAAACCAGGACACATACCTGTAATAAAATGAACTCTACATATTTCACATATATTCACTCAAAATACGAGAAGAAACATGTTGGTTTGAAACTGAAACACAAAATGAAGAAAAGAACAATTTTCGTTTCAAGTTAACCACTCAGAAATGTCTTTTTCTTCTCTTCTCATCACGTTTTGTACTAAACTTCATGAGGCTTGGTTCTTTTGATGAAATTTTATTTGTTTCTCTGTAGGTGGGAGCTTTTTCCTTTACACAATGTTTTTTATGAAATGTTTAGTAGCTGGAAACACAACTAATGAAGACGTTTCAACACAAGTCCTGACCTGGGATGCACAAAGTCATTATAAAAATTGAATAATAATTCCATGTGTTTTTGAAAGAATAAAAATATGTTTGACAAGATGTCACTGTGAAAATAGATACAGATTTATGATGTAACTAAGAATAGCAAACTTTGAAGAATTAGAATATTTATCATCTTGGGAGCAGAAGTGGAAGAAAACCATATATTCATAGGGTTAAGAAGCTTCCACTGAGCAGTTTTCTTTTTGTTGCTGTTGTTGTAAAAAGTTTTATTTTTTTATTACTGTTTTTTTCTTCTTTCTGTTTCAAATTAGTTGAATCATAATAAACCCTAAGAATTAGGCAGTAAGATCAGAGCAGAGAAGGTGATAAAATTTTGACTTAAGCAGCTTCTTTATTATAAAGTCAAACCTATCAACATGAAATTGTGTGATGAGAGGCAAGAGAAAGCTACAGCAGTAAGTTCTTACCACCTGAAATTTTTATCTTTTAATAGTTTTTTTAAATAAAATTTTTACACTACCTTGTCCATATCAATCTTTCATCTAATGTTCTGAGAACATAGTTTATACACTGGTGTATGTGCTTCCATACTTTCCCCATGTCTTTTAATAGGCTTTTTACTTTCACAGCTTTAAAGAATTCATTCCTACATTAATGTTTAGACTGCAAACTGCCACACCAAGACCATCAAGATATAAACAGGCGAACTGTATTGTCCACATAATTCATAGGCTGAAGACCATTGGTGAGAGGGTTGAGGTAATATTTAAAGCTACAGTAAGATGTTTACACCAATGTATCACTCTTTACTCTGTGGAGTCAGAACATATTTAAATTCTAAGTCAACTGTCTAGAGTCTTCCAGTGGATGAAAGAAAGATGCTTGGAAACAGCACAGAAAAACATAATCTGAATTCAGACTGGTTGAATACCTTTATGTTGTGGTGGACTACATTTGATGTTTACACTTGGTTTTAGATGCACTAGATTTATGTGATGTTCACACTAAGATTTCTGGTTCCCCACACTCACTCTCTCTCTCTGGTGGTGGGTCCTACCCTGGGATTTATCTTCTCCCTCCATCCCATTTGCCGGTGGTCCATCTTCCCAGCATCCCCCTGTACCCCTAGAGGATAAACTTTCCCAGGACACGTGACTCGGGTCTCTTTTCTCTCTGCTCCCAGGCAGGGAACTGCTCCCAACCTTTCCCCATGCTCTACCTAGGGATAAAGTTTTGAATAAAACCAGAACGAGAATTGAGCGTCCCTCTTCCTCGTCCTTGTAGTAATTCTCCTAAGCCTAAGGCTTGCCAATTTAGCCTTCAGGACAAAGAGAATGACTACACCTTTACTCCCTGAAAAACATGGAGTTCAATGTGTAGTAGGTGAAAATTACTCATCTTTACAATAAAATGTTAGACTAACGGGTTACTTAATTTTTACCCTTCACTAAGCTCTACATTTTTCCATTGTAATTCCCATCTGTTCAGTGAGCACAGAAATNCTTTGTTTGACCAGCTCCCACACGTCCCCCCCTACCCCAACCTCACCGCGCCATCCTTCCCTTCCCCCGCGTATGTTCACATAGGTTTTACTTGAATTATTTGTGGCAGTGGACACACTAACCCAAAATGTTTATGTATATACCCATACACATTATTTTCTGCTCACTCAACCCTGTTTCTAGTTACGTTATCACTTTCTCTACAAAAAAAAAAATCCGTTTGCGAGGGGAACAGGAGATCCTAGGTATACAGGAATGTCAAAGAAGAAGTATCACACATACACATAAAGTTGTGCCAGGGGAGGTTTAGGTTGGGTATGAGAAAAAGTTTCTTACCCAGAGGAAGGTTGAACACTGGAGCAGAATCCCCAGTGAAGTGGTCAGAGAACCAAACCTGACAAAATTGAAGAAATGTTTATTCTTGGGCACATAGTGTGACTCCTTGGAATTGTGTTGTGCAGGACCAGAAGCTAGACTTGATGACCCTTGTGGGTCACTTCCAACTCAGTATATTCTGTGATTCTGTAAATTTTTATTTTTTTAATAATGGATGTGATGTTTCTCATTTTCCAGTCACAGGAGACTGACCCAACTGCCATGACTTTTCAAATAGCATGGAGAAATCTTGACAACTGTCAGCCAACTCCCTCTGGACCGTGTGATGCATGTTGTCAGATCCCAGGAACTTCTGTATATTCAGGTCTCTCAGGTGGTCTCAATCCTAATCTTCTCCTGGGATGAGGGGAAGGACTTCATTCCTAAATTCCTTTCTTGAGGTTAGTAATTTGAAAAATGTGGGAAGAAATATTATTATTGAATGCAATGGCAAAAAAAGTACTTCAGCCTTCAGTGACCAATGTGTTTTTACCAGTCCTGTGAACTTATTTACCCGTGTGGATACCTTTTTCTTTAATCATCCTTTTCTGGTTTTAATGCCTGTAAATGTCTTTCTTGATAGTCTTCACATCCCCAAATTCAACTCCAACTGAATTCCAACTGTGCCTTATCTTTCCTGATCTCATCTTTGCACATCTAGTAAGCATCCCTGTATTTTCCTTACAACACGTCCCTGGTTCCATTTCCTGTGCATTTTGTTTTACAACTTCCATTTGACCAAGGTGCCCTTACCTAGCAATGCTGGTCTCCTGCATTCCTTACACATAGTTCTAAAACAAACTTTTTTTTTCTAAAACAAAGTATGATCTCTATAGTTGACCATTAATTTAGATGTATGTCCCACTCATGCATTTACTTTTTCTCTCATCATTTAAGTATAGGTTGAATGAAATGCGAAGACCTTTTACTCAGACTTTTGTCATGGAAGTAGTTTTTCTCTACAGCCTAGCTGTTTCCTATTTCTCTGTTTAACCAATTTCAAAGCTGTTTAGTAAGATTGTAGGCTGGTGGTAGGAGTTTATCCACTACTGAAAGTTTTATTTGTATTTCTCTGACCTTCCATTTCCTGCTTCTTGGAACCATTTTAAACACCATCTAAATTGCAAGTTTTTCACTGTTTTCAGAAGACCTTTCTTTAGCCTCTCTGTAATTCAGCACTAGGCCACTACTAATCATTTCCAAAATTTCCATATAGGTGGTTGTTTTATTGTACAATAGTTCTTCAGCACAATTGCCTAACCACTGGAGGACAGTGGTTCTTGTTCAAGGAACAGTAAAGTAAAACCCTGTGACCCCCCAGGCCTGCCTAAAACCAGAAAAATAAAGATATTCCTTGTCTCTGATTAAGAAATTACACTAAAAAAAAGTGAGCAAAGTATTAAGGTGACCTTCCTCTTCCCTTGCTACTTAATAATTAGATATAAGCAAAAGTTTGTCCAAGTCATATGCTTGCAAAGATCCAGTCACCAGAAATACAAAACATTCTGAAACTGGATGCAGCAGTTAAAGATACTTTCGACAAAGAAAACCACCTGTGTTTTTCCAAATTAAAGTAATATATAACTAAGAGATATCAAGAAAGTTTGAGAAAATATAGCAAGTAATGTTGCAGTGTCATGATATTTGTGTGGTATGTAGTATCTGTATAATTTCCTGGTTACACTGCCTTATAAAATAATGTTAAGTCAGAGAAAAATAATTCATATTTTGTTCCTAATGCAAATAAATTAATAAACATAAGGTAGCAAATATTATCAACAAGGTCATTGATTCCAAGTATATATTCTTGTAATAATATTAAGATGTAAAGTTAGCTATGTGCGCTGTGTAAGTCATGAGCACAATTCAACAGAAGTTTTACAAATGGAGCAGGATGCAAAACAGAAAAGAGAATTAGGAAACTCTTTAAAATTACCGAAATAATGTATAGGTAAATAAAACACAAAAATACTTTTTCTATACCACTGTCCAATGAACCACAGTTCATTGCCACTGGTAGTAGATAAACAGCTTCAATTGTATTGAAAAAAGGAGCTATCAGAAACACCTACATAACTTGTCTGCTAATTGCAGTTAGAAATGTTATTTCAAGTGCTGATATATTTTTAAGTTTCATTTATTGGCTTGAAGACATTAAACCAGTGAGAAATGGAAGCCTTTTTCATTTCTGCATAAAATGGTGGGTCGCCTTCAGGTCAAGTTTGTTTTCTAAAGCACAATAATTTTTCCACATCAAAGTAAAACGCAGACTAAAAGGCATGAGTATGAGGCAGTACAATGTTTTTGCAGAGAGTTTTTTCCAGGGAGTGAATTTTCATGATTCTTGACTCCTTAAAAGCAAGCACTCATTCTATGTTGCATCGTGACAGAGAAAGTAACCAAAAACTTTTCCAAAGACAAAAAGTAAAAAACATCCTATTGCTGACAATAGTTTGGGTTGAGGGGTTTTTTTTTATTATCATGTGAAAATACTCCTATCAGTAAACACCATCTGATCCTGTTTTGCTTGGCTTCACATACTGTTATTAACACATGAAATAGATGTATTTTAGTATTGCAATACAATTATTTTTAAGGATATGCAACAGACAGACTAAAACTTTTTGTTTGCTTTTGTCATCCTCATATTGAAAGGTCTGAAGCCTCAAATCAAAACAGGTATTTCTGAAAAAAAAAGAGTAATTCTCTGCCTGCTATTTATCAACAATGATGTTCAAAGTCTAGTGGCTGCAACACAAAATGGATAAATTGCAATAAAGAAAGATAGAAAAAAACTTGTTTCCCCAGCCTATCTCTCTTTCTTATTAGGGAGACAATCTGGATGACTTAGTAAGATGCCATTATTTCAAAAATGGTAACAACTCAGAGCACAATGAGATGTGATGCCCATTCTTTAAACCTCTACAGAATAAGAGACATTAAAAAGAGCATTGTAGCATATTTAAAGTACACCTTTTATGTAATTGTTTTTTACATAATCAAGTGCTGAAGTTAGGATAGGGATCCTTAAAATTATCTAACATGATCTCGATTTATCAATTGAGTATCCCTGAATTAAGCAGCCCTTACAGTAAGATACCAGAACATGGATCCTTTCTCCCCTTGTGAAGCATAGGAGTTAAGAACAAAAAATGCTCAAGCAGCTCAGAACTTGGGCATGTACAATAAGGACCATACTTTATTATAAAGGCAGAGATTGAATCTGTAATTACTAGCAGATTTTAAAAATAAGAACATAACCCCCTTTTTACCTTATGTTGGAATGAGGTGGATAGAGAAAAGGAGCCCTGAACATTTTTACCCATGGCTCTAATTTATAGCTCAAATATCTGAAGCTCCTGTAAAGGCAAAAGTTAAGCCTAGTCAGCATGCTACCCATCCATGGAATGAAGCTGATTTACTGTAAAACTCCAGTGCTAGTTCTTGCTCCTGTGTCCTGCAAGCTCATGGGAAAGATGGCCCTGTTGGAGCAACATCATTTGGATGTTCTGTACTTAGGCCTTTTTCCAGTATCTGCAAAAAAGAGTCTCTTTTATTGCAATGCTGATGCTGATACAATACTTCTAAATTTATAGTGGCCCAAAGGCAGACATCATCTTCGAAGAAAAACATAGACTGAAGTCAAAAGACAAATCTATACAGCAACATAAAACTTCCCCCTAACATTTCAGAAAAATTATTTTCTTTCTAAAGAAATTTTTCTATTGTCTAGTGTTGCAACCTTTATTTTGATGTTGTAATTTTTAAAAATGGAAGTTGAAGGACAGAAACACTTATGTGAAATGGGATATCTTGAAATTATAAGGAATGCTTATAACTGAAAATAAGCAGTATTTGAATGAGAGACACATTTCTCATAACCCAAGGATGTAACAAGAGATGTCCTTTGATGAAAAGTTTTTTCCTTTATTCTCAGAATGGCTTTCATAATGCTGCTGAATTTCAAAATTGGGGTGGTTTTTGATAAAAGGATGATTACTTCTCAGTAACACATTAGCATCTGCCACTTAATGCTGATCATTTACAGCTTATTTCCTTTTTACTTTCATTAGATAATGACATAACCATCATACTTTCCTCTGTCTTTCACCTTCTCTGAGAAACCTGGTACCCTATTAAGGCATTTAACAGTGTAATTTTTTTTGATACCTATAAGTTTTACATAGTGTAAAGAAGTGTCTTTAAAAATTGACACTTGTGCCTTGCCAGCATCTTGCTGACTTCAGTTTCCTGAATTGTGGGGAGAGGTAGGATAGAATTGAGTTACAGGCTGTGGGACATGTCTGCAGAATGCCGTAACAGCACAAAGAAGCTTGTCTCTGCCTGACCTTGGAGTGAGGAGGGGCCATGCAGCAGAGCCTGTGGAGAGGAGCCTGCTGGAAGCCGACAGACACCTGAATGGCACATGATCACCCCCTAGTGTGTTACTGCCATGGCAAAGTGTGATAGGTCACATAGTGAGGATTACCATGTAAGGAAATACTGTGCCTTGCGAAATTGTATAAAACCAGCCTGTTCCTTTGAATAAACATCTCAGATTCCTGCTGGTCTGAGTCCATGCCTACATCCCAAACTGGATCAACTGAGATTCCATTGGCCGGCCTTACACTTTTCTCAGAGAGATGAACTGCTATGAGGTTGATTAAAAAATTATTGATACAGGATGAGTACATACTGTTTAAAATGTTCTATTTGTCTGTAAATAGAGTTCACTAGCATTAGCATGCAGTGTTTCAGTACTAGCTTCCTCTTGCACTTGAGTTAAAAAAAAAAAAGAAATTTGTTGCCTTTGGCTGCTTCAAGTAATAGAAGATCTACATCCCTGTGGTGGGCTGCAAACCCTCTAAACATGGCTTTTTGTATTTTGCAGGGCCCATTCATGCACCCAATCAGTAGTCACTTATTGAGGGTATAGCAGAGAAACTCAGCCAGCAGTTCTAGACAGCAATTGAGCAGACAAAAATAGAATGCTCCAAAAGCAGATCTTGCCTGGCTGACAGGCATACAAAAGACTTCACAGAACATAAAATATCTGCAAGTCCGTAGCAAGTTTCATTGGCTGATCTCCAGATTAAGTAGGGAAGAAATGCAAGTTTCTATTCTACACATTGAAAACATAAAAGAACATTTTTACTGTAATCTGCTTGAACATTGAACATTTTCTATCTCTTTAATAAGAAAATTTTTGATATCTTAAAGTTTCAGAAGTGTGACTAATAACAAAAAAAACCCTAATATTAAAACAAAAAGGAAGCAGAAGCACAAGAGTTTTGTATACAAATTTGTGTTGTTAACATGGAAAATCTGAGTAAAATTCTCAGGAACTGTTGTTCTTTAATGCCTTAAGTCCCACACATCTTCATTTGCTTTCATGGAAGGTATGAAAATCTGTAATTTTTCACTGATTTTTTTTGCCAGAGAGTTTTGTTTTTAGGCTCAAAACTCAGACACTTAACATTGTGCTAAGTCTGTGTTTGAAATGTCTGCCATCCTTAAGATTATTCTCTATGTGAGCAAAAATAGGTACAAGTGTTGTGACAGTGTCAGATTGCTGAATTGACTGATGACACATGATGATAATGCTGATTTTGATAAAGAATTGTTTACCTTAAATGATTGAACAGAAAATCTGCATTGTATTGAAAAAACACTGGCTTACCAAGGGAGGATAGACCTGCAGACATATTCTGATCTTAGGAAGAGAATTAAAAGCTTCAGAAGAGGCAGCAAGGAATGAGGCTATGCATTGTTTAAGAATTTTTAGTACAAAAATTTTGATAGTATCTTGATTCTTGGGCAAAGATGGGTTTCTGTTAGGGGTTTTGTCGGTTGGGTTTTTTTTTAGTTCTTTGTAATAAATAGGATCAGACAGTTACCTCTTAGCCATCCATATACAGCAGTTCCCACTGTGCAAGATTACTTGCAGTAGTTGATTGGTTATCAGACACCAGACAGCTTTTTTTTGCAAGAGAAAAAAGTTCAGTGATTCTTCTCATACTTTTATCAGTTCTTATCCTAAAAATTATTGGATGTGTTGTAAGTTCTCTAGTCTGATATTTTTTACTGTTTCTTGACATTGCCATGGGGGACAGAATCATTATGAATAATTTGTTGGATAGAACCAATCAAAAATTCTTCTAATTTAACATATTAATACATGAAAATATATTACATATATACATAGTATATTACATTATATATTACATTATATACCTATTAATACATGGAAATAATTCCTTTGGGCAGAAGCTTGACATTTGGGGAAGAAAAATAGTACGCACTGGGCCAGGTGCAGTTTAGACACTCATCCTATTAAAATGCTGAGCTTAGAATAAACCACATGCAAAAAACATGCTTGCATTATTCACTCAATGGTGAAACTGTATATAAAATCATGTCAACACTGCCAGAATTATCTCAATTTATTATGAAGAGGAGCACATTTTTCAACATAGCATTGTCATCTCTGTTTCAGTTCTAATGCTTGAAGGGAAAAAGAATTCCATATATGCTAATAATTATGGGCACAATAAAAACATACTAAAAGGCCTGATGAAAGCTTATTTAAATAAAGACATTACACCCAACCTACAAAACTTACTCTCTCTCAAATTACACCTCTGTTTTGGATGCAGCCACACCGTTATTGCTGCTTTGAGTAGTGAAACCACAGATTTGACTCCTGTATACATAGCAAGAAAAAGGATTGCTCAAACTAGTTAATTTTACTGTCTGATGAAGAGCGGATTGTAAGGCCACTGGGTTTGAATTTGCTTGGCCTTTTCAACAGCCATCTCCCTGATCATTTTAGTTCACTTCTATTCTGTGGTGACTTCTTTGCCTTCATGAATCTGATGAGATAGGAAAATAACATGCACCCCTGTCCCTTTCCATCTTTTTATGGAATGAACAAAAAAAATTTATGCTCGAGACAACTGGACTACAGAATAATTCCTCCTTTTCTCATTTCATTGAATCATGGAATGATAGAATATTTATGTTAAAAAGGACTTTAAAGATCATATACTTCCAACCCCTTGCCCCACTAGACCAACTTGTTCAAACCCCTCCAACCTAGCCTTGAACACTTCCTGGAATGCAACATTCACAGCTTCTCTGGACAACCTGTTCCAGTGCTTCGCCCCCTGTTGCAATCTTTGAGCCTCCAAGGCTTCCGTGGAGAGAAAATGCTTAGTCATGTACTTACCCTACTTCCTAAGACCCTCTGTTATCTCCCTATTGGCTACATGCCAAATGTCCTACGANCGCCCCCCTCAAAGTAAAGAATTTCTCACTAATATCTAAATAAACCTACCCTCTTTCAGTTAAAAGATTTTCCCTCCTGTCCTATCACTCACTATGTGTTCTTGTAAATAGTCCCTCTCCAGTTTTTTTGCAGGCTTTCTTTAGGTACTAAAGGCTATTTTAAGTTCTCCCCTAAGCTTTCTCCTCTCCAGGGAGAAATGTTAAGATTCTGTGGGTCCATACTAATACAAATCTTTTTACAAGACTACACCTAAATGGTAATGAACAAAAAAGAACTAATTTAATAATATAGCTTTCCATCTACAAAGTTTTCTCTTCATCAGGAAAATACCAATCTTTTACCAATAGGACAACCTTAGACTAGAAACAAAGTGGTTGTGAGATGTGAAATCATTGGATGTGGAGTAACTGTGGCTGAGTCTTACGGCAGAAAATGTTCCTAGAAAAATTATGACTACAGAAGGGAAACCAGCTTAGACATCTGCAAGAAGCCATCCTTTTCCCTTTTTCTTATTAATGTAATTCTGTATCCTCAAAAATACTTCAAAGAGTTACAGGCCTGAATACCTACTGAATAGAAACTGAGTACCTAACTGCCATAATTTAGCCCCTTCCTCCCCTTGTGCACAAGACTGACTTAGGAATAAGTGCATATGCCTCCTCTTCTCACTTCCTCCTTCCTTCTCATGCCTGAAGGGTCCTCAGGTCTAGGCCTGAGGTTGGCCTAGATTGAAGAATGCCAAACAAAGTTGGTCCTGAGTGTCTGAACAGCGTTTTTCCACCAAAGGCAGTCAGTACTATCATTATATTTAGTGCCACAGATTGAAAAAAGTAACTCAGGGAATTCTTAGTCATGCACTCAGCTCCTTCAGACTCCAGAAGGGAGTATTAAAACTCAATGCCATATTGTTGCATTTTCATGTTGGTTGTGCATTACTAAACTTTGTAAGTAGTCCAAATAAACATTTCTTCCTGATTATCTCTCTAAAATCCCAAAAAGTGTATTTGGGGTGCCCTATGTTTTCAATAACCTGTCATAATTGAAAAACAGAGATAATTTGTGTGAAATTTAATACAGTTCATCTTTACTTACCCTTCTTCAGGTAAAGTGTGAAACTTGATTGCCACAACAAGAAAATGCTCTTCTGATCAAATCAATTTTTATCTGTCCAGAGCTAGAAAGTGAAGGCACAGATCTAGAAGCAGAATTCCAAAGCTAGTGAGAATTATGGAAAAAAAAAATAAGCTTTGCAGAAGTATAAAGTCTAACCAATAGCATTTTAGATAATACTTATTATTAATTACACTGCAAATCTTCCATGTAATTTTTTCAACTGAAGTAAATTATTAAATACTGAAATACTTAATACACATAATATGTATTTTCTGTTTTAAAGAAGTCAGTTAGGCTGTATTTAATCTCATAGCTGCTTTATTAATTTCTGTAAAAATGCAGGGAGTAAGAAACTGTCCCCTAGACACGACAAAAAAAAAAAGGTCTTAACATCTACAAGGTTTGTATAAAATACTTCATGTTTTTCTAAGGCTTTTTTGTTAATGTAAGAGAGCAGCTACAATTCCAATGCTATTTCAAAGAGCATATTTATAAAACATAGCTTTGTTTCTATTTCACAACAGTAGCAGTTATAAATTCCACCTTGCCATATAGTGGTTCCTTGTTGCAAGAAACTTCCTTCATGGCAATGTAAACTCATTCAAATCACATGTAGAATATATTTGTAAGAAAGAAGATATTTTCTCGTATAATTTTAACATCTTTGAATTGAAAGATGAAATACACCAAAAGCACCACAAATTCTCTTTCTCCAGTGGCCACTTGGACACCTATGTTGCCAACCCTGATTGAATCTGAATGTCGATAGTTTTGGTCTGAAACGTTTCCAAAAATACACATCGTGAAGTAAATGAGCATCAAGAGTATATAATACCCCATTGCGGTTTTAGTATCTGTGCAAGAAAGATAAATAAAAACTTTCCTCAGAACCTCTTGTGGAAAAGTTCTTTGTTTTACAATCTTCATGCAATTTTTTCATCTAGACCTTTTGTTGGCAGCTCCTAACAAACCTCTAAAATCTAGTGTTCTTCATACAAATAAGGACATGGAAAAATAATGTAAACAAAACCTCTGACAGTTTTTAAGATTTGATTTGTGCTTGTACTGAATTAATATTGAAAATTCATGAGATCAGCACTTCTGTGGGCTAACCCTCATACTTAATTTTTCAAAATTTGGAAACTTATTAATGAAATATATAGAGATATATTGCAAAATTAAACCTTTTGGAGTAATTCTGGTCTCCAACAGATGTTTATTGCTGTCTTGATTATGAAAATGATGATTATAGACCTTCTGTGAATTTTCTAATCAGAAGAAACTCACTGTCCATCAACACAGAAGTTAATAGTGTATTTTCCCTTGACCTGAGAGATAGGGCATTATATAGAGAATGTTAGAGCAACCAGCGCACTTGTATCTGTTACAGAAAAAAAAGAAAACAGTTGGAAATTATAAAATTAAAGCAAGTTTTATACGCTGCTAAAGGAAAATAAATATTTTCTTGGATGAGCTTAAAAACAACTAGGGCAAGTCTAGCTCTGCCTCTTTGGAGGAGAATCACATGCATAGAGTTGTGGGAAAAACTGGGATATACTGGAAAAACCTAAATCCCTGGAATGCTGTACAAACTTGTACAATTGTCAGCCATCCTTTTAAAGCATGAAAATAAAGCAGCATTTAGCAATTGAATTAATTATAAATGTTAGGGTTTTTTTCAAATATATTTCTAATGGAACCAGTTCAGCTTGTTTGAACAAATTGGTTACTATCCTGGACATAGACACCCAATCCTGCTGAAGAATAAAACTACATATATTTTATACATAATACCAGCAACACATAGCCTAGTGCTCTGAGGATAGCTACACCCAGATACACAGGTGTTTTTATACTCCAAGGTACATTTCTTAGAATAAGAATTATGGTTTTTTTCTTACAATAATTTTTAAATACATTTTTCTTCCTATACATTTAAATACATGTGAGTTTTGTTTTCACCATTAAGACCTCTAAGTAGCTTTGATGCCTATAGATTTTCAGTTGCTTTTTTTTCTGCAAGGGGTAGTACAAACCATATTTTACAGACGGTTTTCAAAACCACCATTATAAAACATACACAAATACCCACATCCTATAAGTCATTATTATTTCTGTTACTATGAAGTCTGGAAGAATGAAAATCCATTGATCTTGATGCATTTCACAGTAATTTATATCCTGTAGGGAGAGAAATATAGAGATGTGGAATGGTGGTAGATATTTTCAGGCTGAATTCTCAGGAACCTCTTTTTAAAAAAAAATATGATGTCATTCTCTTTGGCACCCTGCCATTCTTCCCTCAAGCAGAAAAAAGTTTTCATGTTTGTGATATCAACCATATTGGAAAAACAACTGGTGGGAAAGAATGTGTAAAACCAAACCAAAACTAAATTTTAAAAGGAGCAAATGTGGAAGGGCTGATAAAAGGATTTCTTCATTTCCAAAAGACCTCGAGGAAATAATTTGAATTAAGGAGTAGATTTCCATTTTCATGACAATTTTTAATCTTCAAATATAGTTCTCCTTTTAACAACTTCAACCACAAACTAAGCAATATTCCTATGCAAAATATTTAGCTAAAATGCTGATTAAAATCCCGGTTTTTTTTTCCACTCATTTAAAAGAGAAAATCCAAAGGTGGGGATTATCAAAAACAAAGGAAAGAAATTGTTTCTATTTCAAGACGGGAAAAGGTACTCTATAATCTACAGTACTCTATAATCTTAGCAAAGTGTTAGCAGTCTAGTGTCAAGTCTAAGTAGTTTATACATTTTTTGAAGTCTGATCTTATAAACTGATTCAGAAACTAAGACTTCTTTCATTTTACTTTCCTAGCCCTGAATTATATATTGACAAATATCAAAGCATACATTCTTCTAATATAGCTAAGACACATTTTGAGGAGTAACTGGTGACATCTTCTGTAAATGTAAATTCTAGACCTCATCAGCACTTTTTGGTTTTGTTTCCTTTTTATGGAGGAGGAAAAGTATTATAGCAGTGCACAAAAACCAGAATGTTCATTCATAAGTGAATAATTGAAATTAAGATAGTTCAGTTAGACATGAGAGCAGTGTAAAAGAAGATGCCAGAATATTGATCTTTTTTACTCATGGTTGTTACACTCCATCACTAGGCTATGCTCTGTGTACTGTACTTCAAGAGAAGTTAATTTGGCATGACATAGAGAAAAAATCCACTTCTAATACAATATTCTATTGCTGTCTTATACTGAAATATTACAACCTTGATCACTGTAGGCCAAACTGTAGTTGAAATACAAACGCATCAGTGATTGAAATCAGCCTACATAAACACGGATTTTAGATGTCATTAATAAAAGTGCTTTGATATACAAAGCTAATTTGATGTGAGTGACATTTCCACATTCCTTTTGCTTAGATGCATGAGTTCTGATAGAATTGATAATGAATTTGCTAAATATGTGACAATGACATGCAAGTATCATGATAGGACAATCTGAAGAAATATCTTCAGATATATGAGCCCTGAAGCAGCCACTTTTCCTTGCAAGAGTCATGTTAGAGATAGTAGTTAATGCATGTTATACCTTTTCTGCATTCATTCAAGCGTGTTGTAATATGCCAGCTGAAATTGCATTTTGTCATGGTTGTTTTAGGAAAGAGGGAGAAATAAATTACTACCATGTTTCCTCAGGCTTAACATTCTGATTACCCAACTGAAAAAGCAAACATGTTTGGCTTACATTCAAAAAAAAAAAAGAATTATATCTATTGGAGAAAATGCATTGTTTTGCTGAGCGAAATCTGCAATAAATCTTTATACTATTTGTTGATGTTCTGCATGGAGACCACACTTAAAAGGAAGCTAATCTGCAAAGGAAACCACTGTAACCACATTAAAGTAAAAGACTTTTTTGTTGGTGTACTTCTTTATTTTTCCATAGTGGACCACAACAGAAAACATGACTGGAAAGAACCACAAAATTGAAGAAAGACACAGCTACCATTCTCACAGTCTTGGTTCTGCAACTAGTGCAAAAGAAGAGAGAGTGTGCTCAGCTTCTTGTAAAATATATTTCTTTTTCTTGTAAAAGAAAACAAGAATGATGTTGCAAATGAAAGTTGCTAAGGCATTCACCCAGCAGACCTTTCTTACAATTTTAACAAGTATTTGGCAAGACCTATCCTCTCTGGGAAGTAGTGGGCTTTCTCTTGATAAATATTTTTGAGACCCAAGAAGATCCTGTTTCAGATTTAAAACTAAAGGAGATGGGCAGCAGGCACAAAAACTGCTAAGTACAAGCTTGCTCTTGTACTAATGTGTAATATGTAGCAACCAGACTTGAGCACAGCAGTCTTACATCCCTGAGATACAGCTTGCCCAGTGTCCTAAAGAGAAAATGCTCTCTCCTGCATGCTGAATAAACAGCTGTCCAAAGTGATACAACTGAAAACTTATGGTAAAGGTTTATTCAAATGCAATCAATATCCCTGATTTGTGCAGAATATGGGAGGAAAAAAAAGAAGTTTCAAGTCTCTGCTCCCAGTCAAAGTGTTTGCACTTTTTCTTAGTAAATACAAGTGCAAATTTTATAGACTAGACAGAAATTTATCAGCAAGGGACTAAAATATTATGAGAAAGAGACAAATTTTCACAGAAAAATAAAAGAAAACTTTTCCTAAATAAAAACACACTCAGATTTATTACTTACAATTATCAAAGAAAAAGATCTGAGAGAGAAGATAAACAGGAACTGACTTAATCCGGATATCAAAGGCTTTAAAAAAATAATTGCAAACAGAGTTGCTGATCTGTCATTGTTTTCTTAGAAGAGAGGAACAGGGGGAAGTCAATCAAACTACAAAGAAAAATATATATAAATAAAGTTGCTTCTTCCCTATGAAAAGAATAATTCACTTATGAATGGCAAATTTCGTAAAAGAAATTGTTTGCTTTTGTTTCTAACAGCACTGTAACTTTACTAGTTAGAAAATATACTTAATGAATTAATTAAGCCTGAAGCACAATGTCAGTGATTAATTTTAAAGAGCAAGGTGGGGATTTTCTCTTCCACTTCATCAGCAAAAAACTGGGCTGACATGTGTGGGTGCTGGCTATGACATTCCCCGTGTTTTCCCTATCAATGGCTCAACACCTGTGTTAAGAAATACTCTACATTTCTTCATCTCAGTATTAGCATATTACTACTGTACATTTTGGCTTCCACCTACTGAGAAAGCAGCAGATTTTTTTACCATGTCTCACAGTAGCTGCCTCCATTGTTGCCTCAGAGGAAGCACAGAGTAAAGCAGTGGCAATGCCACTGTCTAGCAAAGGCCGCTAAACTTTTACAGTTATAGAGTCCTGGAATAGTTTGGGTCAGAGATCATCTAGTTCCAATCTCACAGCTGTGGGCAATAGACCAGGTTTATCAAAGCCCTATCCAACCTGGTCTTGCACTTTGCCAGGGATTGGACATCCATAGCTTCTCTGGGCAACATTCTACAGTGCCTCACTCCTATATTCCTTACCAGAAAGCCATCTTAGTCATTGAGAAAGCAAGGACAAAAAGAAGCAGCACACAGAAAATTGGAGAAGAAAACAAATTAACATGACTTTCAAAAGCCCATCACAGCTGGGCTGGACACTATTCTATATTGCAGTGGATATACCATGCAGCTAATAATCTTGTAAACAGAAGCATCAAAACTTCAGGACCACATAACTGAACACTGTATAACTGTAGTTATCTGCTCTAGAATCACTTATATTAATAGCTAAATAATGTAATTTTCTTTTCCAATATTGTGGAAACAATTTTTGTCTACCGTTATCTAAGAATAATTACAAAGCCCCAGATTCTTGCAGTTCAATGGTTGATAGTGTGGTTAGTTAGGTGTTTGAAAATTATCCTATTGAGTTCATTGGTAAATGCCATCTTCTTTTGTTTCAGGGTTCATCAGACTACACAATTAAATACTCTGATGCCAATGTTAGGGATTGGATATTTTTTACAAGACAGCCTTCAACTGTTTCGTCCTGTTTTTTCCCTTTTTATTTTTCTTTTTATTCTTCATTGCCTTGAAGAAAAATGCCACCACTTCAACTACAAGTTGATGTTCGAAAACTGGTAGAAGAGGGTTCCCAAGAGCACGTGTAGGATGATAATTTAAGATAACAAGACACACACTGGTTTCAAAGACCCTGGATTCACCAGTTCAAGTAATAAATAATAGCCAGTTATAGAGCACTGAATAGATGCCACTTAGACAGCTGACTATAAGTGTTCCTCAAGGGAACAAAAAATGTATCCAACATGTGCAAAACTTTCTGTACCAAGTGAAAATATAAAGTAATTACAGGCAGAAAATTTCAGTTCTATAAGAATAAAAAAGAAACATGACTGCTCCAGTATCTCCTCCTCAGCTAAGGATGGTTTGTCTTAGCGGTGCTGCCACTGATATGCAGCAGGTTCCTCCTCACCTTGGACAAAGAGAAAAAGCAAGATTATTTTTCATTTTGAATTCACCACATTTTGCTGGCGATGACTTAGAAATCATATGTAAGACATTATTTTCTACCACAAAATTGTTTAAGCAAATCAAAACTTTAAAGAGCACTGATAATGCAACATAGCTACAGTAAACACGCATGAACAAGGAAGAGGTATAGGGAGAAATGTCCCCTACATGGAGCATTATACTATTTGAGCTTAATTTTTTATTCATATTTGTGTTGGTCCCTGCTTCTCAAACTCTTCCTAAGAAACCAGTAAACACATGTTCTAATGCAAACAGACATTGCTGTCCAACCACAGACATTGCAAATCCCCAAAATGTGTAGGCTATTCCTTTTTAAATGTTTAGAAACAAAATTCCTATTCTAAGAAAAAAAGTAAAAAATCTTTACTGGTGCAAACTGAAAGTTTGCTTGAGTTCAAATGTTGATGTACCAGTTGACACAAGCTGGTTGTTATATTTTAATCTTCCAAATCAGGAAAAAAATGCTACTACGATACTAGCTACCTCATTGGTAGTTTAGGCCAAGAGAAAATTGGAGCATTTTCCCATATACATAATTTTTGGATATTCATTAGGTATTTTCAACAGCAGAAATAAAAAGCTCAATTCCTTCACTGCTTAAGCACCTATGTGATCTAAAACAGATCACAGATGAGACCTATTTAACCTCAAAGTAAATTATTCTTTAGTTCTGAATTATTTACACATTTTTATTGTGTTCTGAGTGACAGATTTTTCAGGAGGATTCACTAGAAGGATTCCAGTGACATGTTGCATCACTGAGCACCTTAAGGAGTTAGTTTTAGCTTTCTTTTAGATCTTTTTGTTCAGCTGCTTTTCTCCACCCTATGTCCAGGAACTAAGCCATATTTGGCTTGCTATTTATTTCAAGTCCAAATAATAAGTCCTACATGAGTTTCAGAAGTGATCTCAGAGGAGAAGGACCTCAAAGGTTCTAATTGTCCAAGTATTTTAAAATCCTGGGTCTGTTGGAGTGAATTGTGTCATTTACAAAACAATAGGAGTAGATCAAAACTTTTCACACCTGATCTGCCAACAGTGCAAACTGTAACATCCAGTCACCTATCACACAAATGCTGCATGAACACCCAGGTTACCTCCTATAAACTTTAGGTGCATAATGTGAATGTCTCAAGAACACATGGTGAGAATGCCATTGCCATGGTCCCTGGGCTTGGAAAAACACGTGAGGATATGTACAAACATGCTCAAGCCCTTACGGAGCACCCCCCACCACCAACAGATGAGAGACAGAGGATTTTCATGGGATGCTGCAGATTCTTGGTGGTGATTACCATTTTTGCTTTCTGTAGTTCTTCACTGTTTCCTACTTTTCTGTGGTTTTTTTTCTCTTTACTATGATAGTGAAGAAGAGTAAATTATGATTTTGATTACCAATATTTGATGTTGTTCATGTCTTCACCTTGCTCTGGGTATATTCGACCCCCCCATCCCCTTCCATGTTTACAGCTGAAGATGTGTTCAGACTGGGACAAGAACCAGGGGAGCTTTTCTGCAAATACTACAGGAGAAGAACCAAGTTGATTAGCAGCCACAGCTGAAAGTGTTAGCAAAGAAATTTTTCTTAAAACCACAATTATGCCTTTTAAACATTTAGTGTAACACTAGATGTTGCCATTTGCACATTACACAAAGTCAGTGGACACAAATATGTTCACTAACTATGCTAAATTTACCCTTCATATAGTCATTTTGTTCTTTGCAAAATTTGAATTAAAAATAATTAGCAAGTAAAACAAAGATTGCAGCTTTTGCCATCCAGAGAGGTTTTTTTTCTCTAATCATGAATATGGCAATTAGTGATCTGCATACACAAACACATATACACACAAAACCTAACAATCTCTCAGACTAGCAAGGATTAGCAATAGAAGGTCAACAAAGAGTGTTTGAGGCTACTATACTGAGAGCTAAGCAACATTATAGAGCAGTACTAGCTGAGCACTACATCGAAAAGGGTTTTCTATCCCTTTTATCCTATCCTTGAGACATACTGTTCACCTGGTCTCAATTTCTTTTATGGACTCAGATAAAAAATTCAGGATTTGGCAAAAAAAACCCTCTTCTTACATCCCTCCAGGATAAAAACAATCCCCCAAAGGAAACAACATTACAAGGCTACTGCTAGGTTCTTTGTCAGTGCTCACTAAAATACAATCATGTGGGACTGCAGAAATCTTCCCTGTGCAAAAATATTTCTTAAAGTTTATCGTCAATGTCTCATCTTTATTTGTCTAATTCACCTTTTAACATTAAAACTCATTGACCTGAATGCTAATTCAGGAGTGATGTCGGGAAGAAAAAGATGGGGTATGGCTGGGAGAAGCAGAAAATATGGTAGTACATTATTACAAGAAGCTGTACAACCTTACAATACCAATAATTTTCTTACACCAGGTAGTGTAACAAACATATTTTTATCACAGAAATTTCTGCTTGTACACTTCATAATAAAGGAAGAAATGCATTAGAGATGAGGACATGGCACTAGGGAGGTGTGCTCAACACATCAAATTACTTCTGTGCTATCAATTGTTTTGTTGCTGAGTTTTTGATTTTGTCTAAGGATGACCAAAAATTGAGGAAAGAGAAAACATTCAATAATAAATAAGCTTTATCTTATGAACAGTTCAGAGAGTTAATAATATCCATTTTAAATTTAAAAGTCATCATTAAGAGGTTGCTATTTGTGTCTTCTTTGCTTGCTGTTTTGTTTTTGCAAGCTGTGTTTCCCTACCAGACTGCATGAAAAAATAGACAAAATATTGCCATGAAATTACATCCACTGACCAGAAGATGTGTACAAAACACCAAACTAAACCCTTTAAAACAAAAGAGTAAAGTTATTAAAAGATTAAGCATAGAAAGGGAATTGTTTCTAGATGAAGAACAACACTTTTGTCCTATGAGCACTGTTTTCACTTGGGCTATTCCACAATGTCTCTAAAGATTGCTAGATGTCAGCAAAGAGAAACTGCTTGTGATACAGCTAAATTGTTCTTAATGACTTCAAAGAAAGATTTAAAACAATTTTTCCTTCCTTGCTTGCTCCTTTCACATCCCCTCAAGTACATTCCCTAATTTAATTGAGCAATGCTTGCTTCAGCTTCAACACTAAGCAAAGATTTATTCTTATTTTATGCTGTAGGTTTTGTTGATGTTAGTGAATATACTGTCTTCATTATTTAAAATGTAGTCAGCTAACACAGATTAATGGATGCATCCACAGACAACAGACTAGCAAGACCTTTTAACTTATAGGTTGCTTAGTCAAGAACATGAGACTGGTTATGCCTTCACAAGAAATTGTAATTTGAGGATGGTTCAGGTTTCAGTGAAAGTCAATAAAGTGTTTCCTAGACTACTTATATTGTCACTGTTCTTTCTCTCAAACCTGTGTTTGCTGCCCTTAAAACCTTGTGAAATTGCATGTCTGTACCTCTAACAATATAATTCATCTAAAAGTCCTTATTCTTTCATACATTATGAATTTCTTCAATGCTCCTACAGTTTGACCAAGGTCTTATTATAAACACTCACCCGTGGAAAAAGCTTATTCTTTCCTTATTTCACAAGAAAAAACAGGCATAGCACAACCACTGAAAGACTTAGGAAATACTTGAAACAACTATCAAAGATATACACTATGCCAAAGACCTGTTAGTATCTTAATGAAGATGTCACAATTAACCCAGGTCACTTTTCTATAGCACAAATTACTATCCTGTTTAGCCAAAAAAACTCCCTATCTACCAGGCAACTGCTAAGGATAACAAAAGTCACCTGAGTCTGATTAAGGGTGTGACTACATGATTGTGACACCAAAAATATAAAACAATGAACAAACAAACAAAAATACCAAGAAGCAAACAAACAAACAAACAAAAACAAAACAAAACAAAAAACCAAACAAACTTCCAACTCACTCCGGAGGAGCTGCCAGGAGAGAGAATTCTGTATATGACATAGCTCCAAATGAGAAGAAGAAGAAAAAGCCCTAATTCAATGGATAGGAGCAGTTTAGACTTGTCTAGGGTTGAAGATGGGTATCTGCTGGGGAAGGCAGAAAGCCTTCCTTAGAAACCCCCTCCCTCCGAATTACAAAAATCAAGCAGCCTTCAGGCAAGATATGGGGAGGAATAACAGTCCTTTACTAGTGAGTATAACAAGATACAAATTAACAATAACTACGATATTAACAACAACAACTATAAAGAAAAAAGTCAGGGACCCCTGCGGCAAAGCCAGGGAGAGGGATGGGGGAGGCCTTGCTTCATGAACCCCTGGCCAGTCCCATCGTAGATGGCTCCGACAGGCCCTCGGAGGATAAGGGAAGAGATGGAATGCAGGAGTTCTGGTGCAGGAATGGATTAGATGGGTCACCGTTCTTCCCGCAGTCTCAGCAGGGCATCCCAGCAGGGTGAGCAGAAGCGGCAGCAGGAAAAAAGAAGCTCCTGTGTTATGGCGAACTCCTTTCCCAAGCATACACAGGTCCAAGTGTGTCCTCTGCTCCAGCTGCAGAGCAAGATGATGATTTTCCCGCTGCCCCCCCGGCTTCCCTTTGCCTGCCCACTTCCCCCTTCCCCCTGGGCCCGCAAGTCTCTTTGTCTTGCAAATACATTCAAGTATTGGCCATCAGGTTCCCCGCAACAAATGGGACAAAATTCTATAGGTAAAGAGAACGAAAGGGACAACACCTCAACCACCCACAAGACTACACAAGAAGGGGACTACTTGATTTAACAATTTCTCAGTGCTTAAAAAAAAGAAGAAAAAATTAGATAGGTACCACCATGTCTTTTCAAGCTGCAAGTCTTTTATTATATCACATAGAGGCAGGAGCTGGTGTTAATCCTAGCTGAGAAATAATGACTCAACACAAATTTAAGAAACACCATGTTAACATAGATTTTTCTTTGAAAGAACCATGAGAAATTGGGGTCTTTCAGCTGGTTGGTTGGATGGTTTGGTTTTTGGGGGTTTTTTGGGTTTTTTTTTTTAGATCTAGGTTTAGCCATACTATTTAATGATTTAATGCATTAGTTGTCTCCTATTGGTATTGCTACTGATTAAATTTTGTAGTGGTTCCTGGAAAAATAGTGAAAATACTATCTATGTTTATTGTCCTGGGTTGAAGACAGGTATCTGCTAGGGAAGGCAGGAGTCGCCCTTGGAAACCCCCTCTCTCTGAATTACTAAAAATTAAGTGGCCTTCAGGCAAGATATGGGGAGGAATAACAGTCCTTTACTAGTGAGTATAACAAGATACACATGGACAATAACTGAGGTATTAACAACAACAAAAAAACAGAGTCAGGGACCCTGCGGCAAAAACAGGAAGAGGGATGGAGGGAGCCTTGTTTCACAAACTCCCAGGCTGTCTGTCGTAGGTGCTCTTGCAGGACTGAGGAGAAGGAAAGAACTCCAAGATGGAACACAGAAGTCCTGGGGCAGGGATGGATGAGGTGGGTCAGCCGTTCTTCCCGGGGTCTCACCAGGGCATCCCAGCAGGGCATTGTGTTGTGAGCCACGAGCGAGAAAAAGAAACAGACACCACAGGGGAAGCTCTGTCCCGATTAAAAAGAACAAACCTCCTCNCAAGCATCAGCCACCAGGTTTCCCTTGCAACAAATGGGACAAAACTCTATAGGTAAAGAGAACAAAAGGGACAACACCCCAAGCCCCGAGAGTTTATGAGGAGAAAATTTCCTACAGCTGTAGAGCAAGTTTTGCCTAAAATTGATTGCATTTTCTCAAAACTATTTGTAGTATGCTTGATGAAAATATTTCCCCCAAGTGTAATAATAACAGATATATCTTGGCATAGGATGATGTGAAATTGTTAGTTCAAAGAGTAAAACTCATCGTATCCTAAGAAACTGTCAAAATTCTCTACTTAAAAAAAATTTATTTATGTGACCTTTCATCAAATATTTATGAATTGCAAAAAATAATAACTAATGAATATCAATAAAACAAAAGTCAGACCAAGGATCTGGGCCGATAAATATTTGTAGAAGCATGAGGTTAAAGCTACATTCTTTTTAAAAGCAAGTACAGAAATTACATACTTTCTTATTCACTATGCAAGTTTTCCTTCAAAGCAGGAGTTTTCAGACTCTGAACTCTGGTCAGGTCTACTAGATAAGTCAGAACTAAATACTGCAGAGTAAGGGTCAAGAGCACAGTAAGGAGGATGTAGTCTCATTTTCTATACAATACCTGAATAATGTCCCATATAACATTTGACAATTCAGAATATGTGTATTAATGTGCATTCTTTTGCCACTATTACTTCCTTTTTGTCACAAATAAAAGATGGTGTCTGAGAGGAAGCATTCTTTTCTATACTAGTTTCATACTATTTTCAGATTTTTTTCTTTAGCTGAGCAATACCAAGAACATTTTTTTTAACATTCTGCAAACTATTGATCCTCTTCTACCAGTGCCTCAGGAATCATTCAGTACCACCTCAGAAAAGAATGTCATTTCTTAGTTTACATATATGAATTTTATTATAATTCTATTTATGTACCTCTCTCCCAGATTTTTCTGTTATGATATTATTTTCAGCTGTCAGAGCCATCAGTGTTTGGTTTGAAATACTACTTGCAGAAACATCTGACTTGTAGGCAACAACATTTTTACAGCATCTTGTCACCACTAAGCATGTTTCTTTCTCCTGAATGCTCACATTAATTATCTTCCTCTCTCAGGGGGCATCAAGACAAGCTGAGCTTTTCTGGTTTTGCCCTTGGCAGAACTCCACCTTCCACCACAGGAATTCTCCATCGTTACTAGCTTTACATGTCCATCTATATAAAAACTGTGCCCTAGGAACCTTTACTGGGCTTCCTAGGTGCTACAACTTTCATGTGTAAGCTTGTTTGGGCCAAATATGTGCCAGTTTCAACAAAGGATGACAGAGCAGCTTGTACTCTACACTACCTCTATCATATATACTGAAAAGAATCTGTAATTAATAATATTTTTACTCTTCCTGTTGGCATACCCATGCACAGGCAAGATTGGCTAAAATTGTCATATATACAGGAGATTAGTGAAAAGCAAAGATGCTTGCTCGGTAGAACAGAAGATTTTGTTTCCCCTCCTAAGCTTAAAACTGTATTAAATGAACTAAACATTTATTAGTGTGTAAATCTCAAACCTTCTTTAACCTTTGTAGCTGTGTGTTGTTATCTTTTCTACCATCGCCTCCAGCCAACTTTCTAAAAGTTGTTTAATAGGAACCGCTATTCAGCAAGCCTATTGAAACAGCATGAACAATTAAGTCTTTTCCATGCATCACAAAGCAAACATTACAAGTACTGCTGGACCTCACCCTATGTAGAGTAACAGTATCATCCATCAGAGTTTAGCACTTAGGTAAGGCAGGATGACATCACTGAGACAAAAAGCAGTGAGGGATAAGTAAAATAGACATGTTCCTAAAGGCTGATTGCCCATTAAAGGGCTTGAGAAAATATAGCTAGGAGGAAGTGCTGAGCAGTCAGGTTTAGGCATCCAGTTTCTTTTCACTGTCCTTTCTACAGAAGAGAAAAAAAAAATAATAAACCGAGCTGTTGAAGGAGGAGGGGTTGCAACTGATTTTAGATTTACTAATAGTTATGGGTGACTGTTGACTAAGGCTTAACCATGCAGGGAAGAGAGTGAGGCATTGTCTTCGGTGGTTATAAACTTCTATAGACTTTGAACAGCAAGTTCACTTTCCTTTCAGGAAGAAAGAAGAACTGTGGAAACATTCTGTGAGCTTTTATTATATGGCTTACAGTTCTATTCTCCTTGCAGTCAGGCCCAAGAAGATACTTTAAAGGTGCTTCCAATTAGTAGAAACTGGCAGGAAACAGACTTGTGAATATTTTTGTAAAAACGTAAAGAAGCTGCAAAAGGCCCAGCTTTAACCCAGAAAATGTCACTGGTTTTAAATAATTCTAGCTATTCTACAACTTAAGCTGTATTTTTTAGTTTCACTTCTTCCACTGTGTTCAGACTCTTGAAGAGCAGGCTTTCAGCAGGACCTTTAAAATTTTGAATGAAATCTGCAAAATCCTAATTCTTCTAGATTGGATCATGTCTAAGGTCATGGTCAAATTTTATTTCAGATTAAGTATTTTTCCAACAATAGGAGATGAGGGGGTTTTAAGGTACTACAACAGACTGAATCCCTTATAGTGAAGTTAGTGACATTTATGTATACATGAAAGGAGTTATGAAAAACGAAAACCACAGGGTGAGGCACATAAAGTGATCCTGGAATGAACAGTTAAAAAACACTATGAAGAAGAGAACTGAGAAACAAGCAAATCAGCCATCTGCAGCAAATCAAAATGGTGTCCCTAAAATGGGATTAAATTAACCTACACTGAAGGGAGAAAAGAGCCTTCTGTAAATGCTAACAGAGAGATTAAAGAAAGTTAAAATTAATCTTGGAGAGAGGGCATTATTTTTAATATCTAATAATGCATTCAATTCCTTGATTAGTCTTTTAATCATCATGAGTTTAACTGAGAAACCAAACAAAAATATAGAAAGACAGACAACCCAAGACACTTATGAGCTGCATTTTATTCTCAGCACAGCACTCATTGCAGTAGCTTGATAAAAAATCTGCAAGCCTACCTATGATCATCTTACTGCTGATTTTGGGTTTGTTAGTCTTGGTGTCTTCACATCTCAGATTGATATGTGATGTCCTCATATTTGCAGGCCCATTTTCCAAGAGAAGTCCAAAGGACTTTGGAGGCAAATTCCAAATGGGTTAAGGGGAGGCAAACTCCACACTCAAGTGTGTTCCAGCCATAGTTTTCCAGAGTGGCGATAATGGCAGCTTTAGTGGTGGCTGCACCAAGGGCCACAACAGCATCTGTATGCACTGCCATGCACTGCCAGGCAGCTCTGGCCTTGATGTCCCCTTCCCCTCCTGAAATTATGAACTTCTTAAACCAACAAATTATTCAGTGCACACATATTGGAAAAAAACTGGTTTGACATTTTTAAGGCAAAGAAAATTATAAACTTCTTGAACATGTCACTCAGAGGGAAATATTTCTTCAGCTAAAGACAGGGTGTTTCTAGACCTTTTGTTTTAATCAAACTAAGTTCTAGACCAGGTTTAATTACTCTTTATGAGACAGGAATTTAATTATTCCTTCATTCTTTAAAAAATCTTGCTACAACATGAACAGAAGAGTTACCAAACAAAGAAAAAGGTCTGTAGTATGATGATACCAAGGAACAAATATTTGAAGAGTTGAGATGCATAATCCTTAGACAGTGACATAGAAAAGATCTTCACAGAGTAGAAGCTAGACTTGTGAAATTCAAACCCAATAATGTTCATTGGTTTTAAACTTGAACATGAAATTAATTATTGCTAGGATCTCAAATAAAATCTTTACAGTTCAACTCTGTGCTGGACTTGAACCAGGAAGAAATGTGGATAAAATAGATTTCTAAAGATCCACAGAAGACCAACACATACAAACACAAATTTTCTTAAGATTTTTGGGATGATGTATACATAGAGAGGTAATAGCTACTGCTAAGAGATACTACAAAAAAAAGAATATACTACCTATGACAGAATTCATATTTTAAAAATAAATATGCAGATGCAGAAATACAGCTAGAGAGCAGGACTGGAAGCACTGCTCAGCTTGTAACAACTGACATAAATTTGTTAACCTTAGCAGGCTGTGAGCTTTGGCAAGAGAAAGCAGAACCCTAAAGAAGGAATGCAATAGATAAGAGAGTGCTTGGTAGCATGTGCTTAGCATGCTGTTTGTGAGGAATCATGTACATACCTAGTTTGCTTGGCACAATGCTTTGATTAAGCACTATTACTTAGTTATGAGCAAGCAATATAACCTAGTTACATGAATATTATTGGTGTGCTATTTTTAGCTATAGCTGAAAAGGTATATAAACTCAGCTGCATGTATCAATAAATGGCTTCATGCTTCCATCAAGCTGGAGACCCTGTCTCTTCATTTCCACCGCCATCATCCTATGTACTACTGGTCATACTAATAGTATTTTTGACAGACTACAAGCCTTAGAACTGCATTTTTAAATAAAATTTAAAAAATTAAGAAACAGAAAACAGGTATGACTTAATTTATGTGAAACAGAAGAGTACCATAAATTCCTCAGTAGTTTTTGTGAAGAGACTTCACGTTCATTTTCATGAATGTGAAAAGATGAGGGTCAGGATTGTAAATAGTAGAACTAATTCAGGCTATGTTTCAATAGTTTTACTTATGGTGTTCCAGCAACCTACAACTGGATTAGTTACAAATTATTAAGGCTAAATTATTAAGATGTTTGTCCCAGAAAATTGCTAGCCTACCTCCAGACGGCCACTTCTCCAGATGTATCCTGTTGTTTCTCACAGTGTTTTACTCACAGTCCTTGGCCATTATTGCCAACAATCCTTAACAGTTACAAATATCTGGCTGTCAGTGTTTGACACATACTCATTAGCCCCTTATCTTCTGGGCTTTTAAAATGTGCGTCCATATGCCCATAGACAAGTGTATTTTACATTTATATTTCAGGAACTTGGAGATGACAGCTCAGTCAATATAAGTAAAAAGTCTTAACAAAGTAGCAGTACAGAGGAATCACTAAAAGGACTATTCAAAAACATACCTCTACTGGATTTAATACCCTGGCTATGGTAAAAAAGCAAAGTACACTTTGAAAGGCTTATTTTCTACTTATGAATTAACATGTACCCAGAAGAATTTCCAAGTAAAAATAATTGCATGTGTATAAGTGACTGTATTCGTGGACACACACATGCAAACATGTGCTAGCTTGCATCTGTTCCAAGTCGACGCTGATAATAGTCTTGACTGTATCTAAGTGCACACTTCCTATCTGAAGAGTTATAAATGGGGAAAAATTTGTCTAAAGAGAACAAGCTTCTTGTTCCCATGTATTACTTCTCTCTACCTATATTCACATTTTCCTGTTACTCTCTTAGTCTCTCTATTCAGAATTGAGCATTCTCAGACCAAAATGGGTAGCACTGTGCCAAGTTTTGTCCCATTTGGCTGCTAAAGAACCACTACATCTGACAGCAAAAACCATTCTTAAGAGCCCTGACTCAGCCAAGACCAGAACATTCATGCCAGTACAGAGGAAATTTTTTGAGGACTTATCCAAAGTATTCTGTTAAGGTTCCAAGGATGAGCAAAGTCAGTAATTTCCAACAGAAATACAAAATTCATATCAAACTTCTATCTAAACATATTTACCTAAATTTACTGCAGGAGTGTTGAACTCTTATATGTTTTTAAACCCATAGGTGGTTTGATAGAAGGCACTGAATAAAAATCATTTGCAGTGATTACTCAAGCATTATTGCAGCTAAAAGGAAGAAGCTTACCCAGGGAAGACAACTTTTACCAAGTAGAAGAAAAATTTGATCCCACTGAGATAGCCAGACAAGATCTGAAAGCAATCTTGAACATGTAGCTGTATGTTATTACCAACTTTACAGGCAAATCATCAGCTTCAGTCTGAAATGCTGTCAATAATTTATCCTCACTACCAGTAAAATAATTCTCCATTTCCCATAGCTTTATTATATTACCCATATGTCCCACTTACAAACAGATATTTTTGCATCCATCTGAAGCACAAAAAACCATCCTGATTTGTTTTTTTTACAAAAGAAGATAAACCTTGATGTTTGGTTTAAATGTGTGAATTATTGTTGGTTTGTTGGGTTTTTTTCAGTAAAGGTATCATTACAATTCAGAAGACAGTTTTGGAAAAAAAAAGGAAAATAAAAGCCAAGCAGGCAATATCAAATCATTACTTCACAAAATTGGATTTCCTTTATGAGTGATTCACTGAGGAACTAAAGCCAATATGGCAAGAAGCTATGTGTTCTTCTGGGAAAACATTTAAATATAAGCCATAACTGATTTATGAAATTTACACTGTAACACAAAATATATGTTCTCAGACATTTTCTCAGTTATTTAATGAGAAGCATCTAGATAGCACCAAGAATAAAAATCATGATAGAATAACTTTTGTGTAAACATACCATTAAACTTTGAACCAAAGTTAGTGTTAACAGCAGTAGGTTTCAGAAACAGATGCTTCAAATTGTGAGGATTAAGAAACCTCAGGGACATGGATTTTAAAGTTTCCTTTTCATTCTACTACTTCTAAAATAAGGCTGTATCTAGTAAAAAAAATTAATTCTGAAATTTTAAATCTGATTTTTCAAGTTTTTATTATAAGGGAAACTACACAAAGGATATTTCATTTCAAAACTCCCGTTTGAAAAACTTCCTTAATAAAAACAGATTCCTTCTAAGGTAAAGTATTATGATCAATGTTTTCCTTTCTGTTACTTTTAATCTTTTTAAATCACTCAATTCACATGCACACCTGAACATTTCCAGAATATTTTGATTACATGCCCTTGGTTTACCAGTATTTTTGTACCTCCACCAGCTCAAAATATCCTCAAGGTTGACCAAAAAGGATCCAGTACCAATTGTGGTCAAAAAATTTCTAAAAGTGAGAACAAAGGCTAAAACTTCTGGACTGAATGAACATGCCACTTCTTGTAGTTTATAGGATAGGTTAAATAACCATCTTATTGAATTTTTATTTATCTCAAACACTATGGTTTGCACTAATATATGGAGATGTCTTTGGTTTTTAAGAATTCCACGATTTAGAACAAGCTAAATAGATTTAATATCTATTTGCTTCTATCTGACCTGATCTGAGCAATTACTAATGCTATTCAACACTTGGACTCCCAAATTTTCAAGCAATGACTGTGTCACATGTGATGAGGTCTCAGTATGCGGATCAGTAATGAAATGTACTGAAGGACTAGTTGTGGTAGACTTAGTTGAGAAAACAAAAGGGTGATGGCATGAGCAGGTGTATGCGTCAGTAACAAGTTTTTGTGAAATGAAAGACCTTCTGGTTGGATTGGTTGTATTTATTTCTGTGCTCTCTGTTCACATGACCCAAATAGATTAATCTCTTTCATAAGAATTTTTCGATAACAAAACATTTTTTTCCTGTAAATAGAAGAAATGTACTACTATCTATGAAGACTTCCAAATTCTCTAACTTCTAGATTTTATAGGAACATATACCTCTTTAAAGAAAACATTTGAAATATGTTCATAGGAAAAGTAAATATTTGAAACATACTCATCACATGATTCAAGAACGGAAAAGGTAGTGAATATAGCCTATTCAATTCAGAATCTCTTTCAATGGCCTACTGCTGGAAATTCAGCCCTACTTTGATTTAAGTCCATGACTAATCTTTAACTGTCTTCAGATGCAAACAAGCCCAAGCTTACGGTAAAAACATTAATTTAAGAGGAAATAAAGTGAGATGAACAATCTGTTTCCACAGAGTATCTCCTACCAAAGAAGGCCTTTCCTCTGAACAGATACAGACACTGTTTTTAAAAGAGACATATGGTCATATCAACAAACATTTTAAATATAAAGGGCAAAAGAAACAGGAATGTGTGACCATTACGTATTTGGGCTATTTTGTTTTGCATTCTTTTCCTCTTTGTGGAGAATATTCTAAGAAAAAGAACAATATTTCCTGTAATTTCTCTGCCCATGATATGTGTTGTCTTCAGTTGCACTTAACTTTGATATCTGCAACTGTGGTGTTAAGGAAAAGGCAAGTCACCCCAGCAAACACACGTTTGTTGCCTTGCAAGTCACATCTACTTAAAACAGCTGGTTTATAAACAGTGCTAACGCCAAAGACTTAGTTTCTCACTTCAAGAAAAAAAACAGCTTAGCACTGTGCAGCCTTTATTTCTTCCCAAAGACTTCGGTGCTGCGTGCCATATCAATGCTAGCATTGTGCACAGCATCATGAGTGCATGAGTTTTGCTCCTTTTTTTCTCCTTCCAAGAAAGAAGGCCTCATATGACTTATGCATATGCATATGATGGGAATGCAAATATTTTGAGACTCTGCAGTTAGACGCATGCCTGGGTCACCTGGACATGAATGTTCTCTTAAACTCTGAGAAGTAAGACAAATTGCGTCTAAGGCTTTGGTTTTGGTTTGTTAACAATAACATTCAGATTAGGGATAAGTTTCCTCATACCTCAGGTGTGAAAACATTAAGGACTTTGGTTTACTTAATAAAACTGTCCAGGGTAACACAAAATGTTATGGTATTCCATATCTATCTGTTCTATGTCAAAAATTATTACTGCCTCTTTCAGATCTGGTGTCCAGAAACAGAACAGCAGAGGCTGGCAGGTGCCAGGATCATTTTAAGGCCGAGGGCACTCAGGCAGAAGCTCTATTGCCTTTCTCTTCTTTGGTGAAGCTGAGATGGTGCAAGGCAGAAGCCTTTTTTGTGTCTCCTGAAGAGGTTGCTTCAGGCACATTTCTGAGTAGCAACTGGGCCGCCGTTCTTCGGCGCTCAATGGCTCTGCTTTCTTCTCTCCCTTCCTCCCCTTCGGAACAGCAACCCATGACAGCAGCACCAACACAGGCTGAGTGCAGCAGTTGGCAGGAGGAGGCAGTGAGCAGCTGCACTGGCCTCACACACATCCACACAATGCCACAGCCACTGAAAGGAAGCAGGGGAGTTGACACCACAGGGTCAGAGCTGCAGGAGATGCAGCACGCCCTCTCTGCCACCAGAAGTTCGGAAGCTCCTACTTTCCCAGATTTTATTCCCGAAGGAAGGCTGAGCCAAGCAGGGTTTGTATACGATATTTGTCTCTCAGACCACACGAATGCCTGCAAAGGGCACCATCTTGGGTGAGGGGTGTGGTTTGTCCACCATTTCTGCCTTTGTCCCTCAGATCATCCTGGGAGTGAGATTTCTCTGTCATTTTTTTTCTCTTTGTCCGTGGGGAGTCCATGAGATTCAGCAAAATCTTATCTAATGTTTATCACTGTTATTTTTGCCTGCTGCTGCTTCATTTTTAGTAAATTGTAATTTTTTCACTTACATCTACTAGTGTTTGTATATCCTGATTGGTGAAAAGGGAGTGGTTAAAACTAAAAAGGAAAATAAAATATTTCGGAATGTCCACGCCTTAAACTGTCTTAAACCAAGACAAATTTGGTACAGTCGAAAGTTATTAATTTGGACATGAATCAGATGATAAGGAATAAGGGGTGGATGATGTCATAGGTAACAAAAAATGTTATTGTATTCCATATCTATCTGTGCCCAAAACTGTAACTGTATCTTCAAGACCTTGTGACAGAAATAGAACTGCGGGGATGCTGGTCCCCTTTAAAAGCTGGAATACTCAGGGAGGCCTCTCCCTTTCTCCCTCTCTCTCTTTGGATCCGTGAGTTGCGTCTTGTATTCTTCTCACCTCTTGGCTGAATTCGTAGCAAGAGCAACTTGAGAAGCTGCAGATTGCAATCAAAAACTGTTTCAGACTGAATTTTGCAACACTTGCCTGCAGGTGTGGTATTGCACTGACAGGAGTGGAATGGCACAATTCCATGCAGGTACCCCATCCCACTCACAGCACCTGGACAAGGTGAGAAGACACGGAGCCCAGGTTGCCCCAGCCAGCTGCCTTGCTGTTTTCTGACAAGAGGAACGTGAAGTCCCTTCACACCTCCCCAGGTTCAAGCCCCTGACCAAGTACCAGCTGCAGGAGTATGCCAGCTGCATCTGCTGATGGAGCCACTGCTGCAGCTGGAGAGACTGGGGGGTCTGCGGGGTGGGCAGAGAGCTGCTGCCATTTTCCCTTTGTCTCTTGACACATGCTTGTCTGCACCATCTTTGGGGGATACTCCACCATTTTGACGTTCTCTTTGTCCCTAGGGAGGTCTGGGAGATTTCAGCAACTTTGTAACTTGTGACTGTTACTGTTAATTTTTGCTTGTTGCTATTTGATTCTTATTTAGTAAACTATTATTTTTTTCACATATATCTACTCACATTCATTCTCCCTATCGGTGGAAAGAAATTGATTAAAATTATAAGGGAAGGTAACTTATTTTAGAGCATTCCCCCTAAATTGTTCTAAAACAAGACAAACTGCAAAGTAGAACAGACTAGAACATAACAGCTACAGACTATCAAGTAACAATTCCTAAACTCCTAGGAGACAGTAATTATCACAAATTACATATGAGAGTGCCTTCAAGGAGCAAAATAAACTTGATGTTCCCCTCCTCCAGTTGAGCACTTTAACAGCCAGGCTGCCATGGGAAACTCCAAGATTTTAGACTGAAACATACTGCCACAATATTTCCATAAAGTTTTGACCATGTGTGAAGGGATGACCACCACATCAAGGCTTTCTAGCTGACTGAGTAAGCAATGAGTTGTGAATGCTTGTAAGCATGAGATAAACACAATACTGGTCAGACACACTGAGGAAAAAACATTTCTAGCACAATTTTACCTGCCTAAGAAGCTATGAGGCAAACAACCTGCAAACACCAGAATAAATTAAGGTGGACTTTCAACAAAGGCTTTTAATTACTTTATAACAGCAGTAACATCATCCCTCACTACAGATCAAATATATGTGGGGAAGAAACCTTGCAAAGTCCCACATACATGAAAATTGAGTGAATCCTCCCATGTCAAATAAAGGGTGAGCGTCTAATGGAACCTCTCCTTCAGAAATGGAATTGAAAAGAATTGCCCCCTACTTTCACAAACATCCTGATTTGTTCATACAGGAGGGAGGATACAAGAAAAAAAGAATACATCATGTGAACTTTGCTTCCACAGAAACAAAAAAAACCTAAAAGTTGAGGCCCTAACGGAAATTAGATGCCTTCAGAGTTAGGTGGTATTGGAGCAGGCCTATGACATGAAACTTAACTCCAGATACATTTTCAAGTACAAAGACTCCCCTTCCACAGAATTTCAGCAGTGAAAAATGACACTGTGGTTAATAAATTGATGCTACAAAATCATCTCATTCCTAACAGATCTGAAAATTTGTTGGTTAATTAATAGACCCAAAAATACATTATGGAAAAGACTATAAAGAGAAGGACAACATAAATTACCATTGGAAAGTAAAGACATCAAGAAGTTTCCATTTAAACACTATGGGCAAAACACTGAAACACATTACTTGTAGCCATAAAGATCATTATAGGAAAGAACGGATAAAATTAGAAAATAATTTAAGAATGGACAAAACAGATACTGGATTATATATGAATTACTTTTAAAATTTTTTTTTAAAGCCCTGAAATAAATTTACATACTCTTTGTGTTCAAAGCAATTCTGACACATTGCAAGTTCATTTATATAGATACATTGTCATAGAATATCCACCAAACTTAGATGATTATAAACCCTGAGATTATCTTTAGTTGATCCAATAAAGGTTTTCCTAACCCTAATGTTTGATTAACTTTTGCATGTGGATCTATGCATGTGCCCAGCTTTTACCACCCAGGATTTATAAAATGAAGCTTCTAGCTAAAAACAAAGATTAATTACAGTAGCAAAATTACCACACATATAATTTACATACATATAATTTTGAAAATATCCAGGTACCTAAATCAAACCATTGACCAAATCACTATCTGCATTCCCCCCAGACAAAATCACAACTACGACCTAGACAAAGGCATTCTTAATATATTAAATATGTCATCAGCATCATATATATCATCTAAACAAAAAGTGCTACTTTGTTGCATTTATAGACTAATACATTATCTACTCATATACATGAATTAATAAAAGAACTCTTATTCCCTTAAAAATAAACCCTTTTATTGATTTCCTCCTTCAATCAAGGTTTTTTCATAATTTTGTGGCCATGATACCATAGCATTCATTTACTAGGAAATTGTTACTTAATGTGTCAATACGGTCTGACAAAAAAAGCTATAATCCAACACAGTTCTGTCATAGACTTCCTACTTGATGCCAACATTTCTTAAAATAATATCTATTCCCCATCTTGTAATTCAAACTAATCCAAACATTTTGAACCTGCTACTGTACAGCAAAATGTACCAGTTAATCAACTAAGCAAAATGGCTGGGATCTTATTTTAACAATTTTTTTTATACAAATTGTTTTTCACAAGATCTGAGGGAAGCAAGATATGTGATACAGACTTGGCTGGACTTTAATAGAAAGCAAATTTTGATTATCAAAATATGAAAACTGGACATAGTTTATTCTTCACTGAGGTTCAGGTATTCTCCACCTTAGGTCACATGTTTTACTGTATTATTATACTATGATTGCTTTTATAGCTCTCTAGTCCAGTAAAGTTTATCAGAGAATAAATAGACTGAATTGTAAACGGAAGTCCTGAATACAAATTGCATCCTTCAGCCTCCAATTATAATTTTATTTTTTCATATTATGTTTTTTAACTCCTTGCGTTGCACAGGTGGAACCATCTTTCGCTGTAGAAATTTACAAAACTACAAAATAGTAGTTTACAAAAAATCAATGTGAGTACATAGCACTGTCATTATCATACAGGGACTGACCTCCCTGATGATAATGAAAACTATTTGGTTCTATACACAGGCATAGGTATAGCACTTCTATCCATCTGGTAAAGCATCTGAAAAAATCTGTATTTCTATGGTAAACAGGCTCTGGGGACAGCAGCTCATCAGATTCCTACTTTGTGGGAAACAAACAGGACTCCTAGGATAAAGAAGAATCGTCAGTAGTTTCTTTACAGTATCTCAAGGCAGGATAAAATAACCTAAACCAAACATTCCTTACTGCACGCAAAACACAAAAGTTCTGTAAAGTTGTCCCACAAGTTTCACAATCATTCAATGAAATTTCATAATTTAATACCAGTAAACTGTCTGTTCTTCCTTCAAATTACTACCAAATATTGCCCCATGAATACACTGTTTAGAGTTGAACAGACTCCCATTTCCCACTCAATACTGTAAAGGAATATTTATGTTACTTGAACACAGTGAAAAAAATCTACACACAGTTTCTCACACCAAACCACAATCTTAGGTCTGATGTAAAACCACTTTGGAACACTCAATAAAGCCAAAATTAACTCTGCAAGTCAAATTTATAAAGCAGAAAACCAGCTTTTTGCTTGCAAATTAATCTGCTTAAGTTTGACATTTATCTGAACTGCTCCTGACTCAGCACTATTGTCATTCAGTATCACCTTACAAAGAAAAGCCTTAATACTCATAAAACTTCATCTTTAATTCCTGTGTTCAGTTTCAGGACCCTCACTACAAAAAAGACAGTGACATGCTGAAGTGTGTTCAGAGAAGGGTGTAGGAGCATAGGTCTGATGAGGAACAGCCAACAGAGCTGGGATTGTTTAGCCTGGAGAAAAGAAGATTCAGGGAAGGTGTTACTGCTCTCTCTACAACTACCTGAAAGGAGGTAGTAGTGAAGAAAGGGCTGGTCTCTTCTCACATTTAACAAACAACAGGACAAGAGGAAACAGCCTCAAGTTGCATCAGGGGAGGTTTAGATTGGATATTTGAAAAAATTCTTCACTAAAGGGTTAACAAGCATGAGTTGCCCAGGGAACTGTTTAAGTCACCAGCCCTAGTGGTATTTAAAAGCTACATAATGTGGCAGTTGTGGACACAGTGTAGTGTCTTGGCAGTGTTAGGGTAATAGTTGGACTGAATGATCTTAAAAGTCTTTTCCAACCTAAATGATTCTATGATTATATGATTCTATAAAACAGAGTAGTGAGCTTCAATCTAGGCAGGTAAAGACCCTGTGGCAGTGTCTAGCAGTTAAGATAAAAAATGAGCGGTACCTATCTTTTCCAGGAAGAATGAAGCATGGAGAAGTGCATAAGGTGGACTACATCTTGACTATTTCACCCACAAATTTTACATAAACTGCTTTATGTGAACCACAAGTTTAATTTTGGAGCAACTAGGGATAATGCTCTTTAAAGGACCATAAACTCATCCATGACATTTTTTGTTTCCTGGCGTCAATTTCCCAAGGAACTGAAAAGGTTAAAAAGACCAAAGCAAACGCCACTACCTTCTTTTGTGAGACAACAGATCAGTGAGCTGTACAGACTAGAGTACAGCTTAAGCAGTTAGTTCATGTGCAGACAGCTTGCTCTTGAAGTTAGATTTATGAGATGAGTCTTGGTTTTACTGAATTGCTAGAAGTGGTTTTACTTGAGGACAAGGATTATAGACTGGATGTGAAAAAGTTTTTAAGAGAGGTTTACTCCTATCCTACTTCATCAAGTATTATGAGTAAATATAAATAAGGGCTATCATGCTTCAACTGCCAAAGCACAGCCTAGCCAAGAATTGTATTACCTATTCAGCAGACACATTTGAACAAACAAAACAAGTCCCTTCAGATGAAAAAATTCTTCAGCCATCCCCTAAAAGAAAGAGCCAAAAGAAATGTTGGTCTCATTTGATATTATATCAGTAGGTAATCATGTTCACTTCACTTTTATCACTAAGCATTATCTACTCCTTGCCTTTACTCTTCCTGCAACATAGTGTACGAAGCAGTTACACTCCCTTCTATTACTTTTCATAATATGGTGGTTTTGAGAATCACATAGAACATTAGAATGAGCAGACAGAGGCAAGGAATTGGCAGCAGCTGCAATCCTTGCTCAAGCAGGATGAGTTCTGGTGTCTGTCTACATTGACACAGCTGAAGAGGCCTTCTCATGTCACAGCTGCATGGAAGACCGTAAGAAAGAGATTGACTGATGGTGTTTCACCATGTGGTCTTTCCTACCTTTCTGCAAAAACAAAGGAAGCAAAGATGCTTTTGGTGCTTGGGGTGGCAAGAGAAATAAAACCACTGCTAGTTCAACTACAAAAGCTTTCTGTAGTGGAGACTGAGCAGAGCATAAGAAATAGTTTGTTACTTTTCCTTTCTCCATTAGTTTTGCGCCTTAATCTCTGTGCAGACTAAACAGTACTGAGACCGGTGGTTTAGTGCCAGCAAGCTTTCCACTACTTGTCAGAATTCTTTTATCCTTGCTGTTCTGAAACATTTGCATTTGGCAAGCAAGGAGCAAACTTAGCTGAAGACTGTTTACAGGCCTCTCATATTGTCACTTCTTAACCAAGAACCAGACTCTGAGGATGAAATGATTAATATTCAACAACAACAACAATAGTTACGAAGTATTTGTTCTGGGTAACAATCATCCACCACTCCCACGAGAACAGCTCCTTTCCACGCTTCACTGTGGGGTTCAAAATTTATAATTTGAAACACTGTGCTCATACATAACCAGGTAACCAAAGCTTTCAAATTATTCCAGTTATTTTTGCCTAATATATAACAAAATGTACAGTTTTGTACATGAATACCATTTAGGCACATACAGGCAATTCTGTAGTGAATGGCCAAACAGCACCAGGACCCACGAAGTGGCCTACTGTAGATCTCTGACTGGCTGAGTGTCTATGCCATTACTTGCAGTACAGAATATTTCAAAGAGTTGTTGCAGACTCCTTAGGAACATTTCTTTAGGCTGTGTGGCATGTTATAAGTTTTTCTGTTTTATGTCTCACTCCAGCATGTGTGTCTGTTTCACTAAGCTACTTAGGAGAAATCAAGTCACTTAATTTGGTTTCAAAACCACAGCAATCACAGAATATTCTGAGTTGGAAGGTACCCACAAGGATCATCAAGTGCACCTTTTAAGTGAATGGAAAATAAACTCTGGCCATATTCAGAATGTAAAAAAGCACAGGGAGAAGATTCTCTTTCATATTAAAGTTTCAGATAGAAAAAGAAAATTCCTCAAAGGAAATCAGTTTTGTCTCTGTATTAAGCTTTGTTTTACAAAGCAATAATATGAATAATCTGCATTTAAGACTCAGCTGGAAAGGATGCTGGTTTTGCCCAAAATTGATCAAAGGAGGATAATGAAAAGATTAATTCCTATTTTTTCAAGAGAGCAGTAGCAGCTGAGGGGTAGCTTTAGGCAACTCAACCTTACATCCCTGCTAACAGCTAAGCAAAATACATGATTTTACGTCCATGGGGTATTTCTTTTCTCTTGTGTTGTCTTGTTTAGATAAACCCATGTGACTTTTGCTTTGAGTGAATCTCAAAACTTAAGAATATCCTTTCCTGATGTTACCTAGATAATGAATAAGATGCTTTGCATATGTTTCATCTAAAAAGAAGTAAAAAATATTATCCCTGAGAAACTATTTTAAGAGATAACGTAGTTGATTACTCTGTAAGTCTGGATGTATTCGAACTTGCCAGAAACAACCATACTGTTTCTTGGTGCTAACCTATTGGTTAGAAACACAAGTCTTCTCCCTGTAAAACAGAATAATTTATTGAATTTAATTTCTGAAACCAGGCAATTTTAGAACTATTGCCAATTACAATAAAAAATGAAAATGAAAAGGTTTCTTAAAAACCACCTTTGGCATGATAACATGTTTTTTTATGATCTGAATACTTCAGGAAATAACTAAGAACCAGTACATTCTCTTCACATTTTACACAGAACACCAGTTTAAACCATCTTTTTTGAGTTACGAGGGCCAAATCCAGGTAATTAATGAAGAGTTATCTGCTGATAGAATTAATTTATTTTACAGTGGTTTCTGCATAAGCTTGCAGGGAACAGAACTCTTCCACTTAAATTTTCAGTGCATTAAAGAGGAAAAACAACTGCTTTCACATATGCCTATGCAGCATCTAACAGAACCAACTACAGTTCAAAACAAAACACTAATGGAACAGATAGATGTCTAAATAAGAAGGTAGAAGCCCACTTGCATGATCCAAGGATCTTACATTTGAATATCTTTCAAGATAAAAATAAGGAAGCCTTTCAAACCCGTTCAGCCTGGCTGGCTGTTACTGCACACTCTTCCAAATATCACAGCAAGTCCTAAATCCAGAGTGTGGTCCAGAAAACCCACAGACCTCTGATTTTGCCTCTGAAGTTATACTCGGGGTAAAGCTCTCCACACCATTTAATAGCTAAAACAGCAGACCACTTCTTGGAGTCCAGAGTCCTCCAGGTCACTAGTTCAGGATGTCAGGAAGGTAGCTACTTTGCATCCCTCCATAGGTGGAATCTTGTTTACAGATTAAATTAGCTGTAAATGAAAAGCAGCCAACTTCAACAAGGAGCTGTTGTGGTTTGAATGGAAGACAAATTCTCAGTGAAGTCCAGACTGTGATCCAGGTTTAAATAATAAAAGAGGAATGTGCTCAGCCTTGCTTTGGAGGCTATTGCCAACAGGTGGTGGACATGTGAACAGAGTGATTGAGTTCATAATGAATAGAAAAAGGGAGGAGACCACAAACGAAAGTATGTGAAGGCAAGAGGACATACAGGATAAAATACTGAAGGCTTAGCTCACATGTAGTGCATGAGAATGAATTCAGAAAATTCAATGAACACTAACTAAGTGAATGTGCAGAATTAAGGCAGACAAAGAAACATGATTCTAGGCAGATAAGCTGTGAAGAAAATGACTGAAGATGAGAAATAGCGAGTAGATACATGGCACAAAATGACACAAAAAGGAAGGCTCTGACTGTCATGTCGACTGTCAGAAGCAGGGAAAAGGAGCAAGGGGAGGGAAGATAACTGAGCTAATATGCCAAGGATGAAGGCAAATAAGGGAAAGTACTAAAAACATGCACTAATTAGGACAATAGAAACATGGTGAACCACTCCCAACCTTTGTTTCAAACAAACAGCTTATGGCAGTAGAAGAAATAGAACTGAACATTATTTCTGCATGTTTTTACCAAAACCGAAAATTTAACTATTGTCAAACATACAGCAAAGTCCACTTTCTCTGGTTTTATCTACTTGTTTACACAAGCTGAAATTTTTGTAGAAGTATTTCTAACAATGTAAAGATTTGTGGATTATGCTGTCTGAGTCAGAAAGTTCTTATTGTCTGTACATACAGAGAAAGATGACGGCTCTTTCTCTACCCTGGAAATGAAAAATAATAGATTTATTAAAGGGTATTATCAAACACCACCCTAAAGCATCTCTATGTGCCATAAGCACCTATAATCTACCTGTACTCTTCATAGTGCTTCTATATCTAGTGTTTAAACTGCTTTGCAAAGCAATTAATTTGCTCTTATTTTTCTAACCCCTTGCCACCTCAATGCCAAGGAGAATCTTATTTTTAATTTAACTTTTTTCCATCATGAACAAAAAGGTGGATTGCATTAAAACTCTAAAGACCCTATCTGTTAACAAGACTGTCTGACTGACACATTCATAATACAAATTAGAAAAAATAAATACTAGCTGGATTTTCTACTATTAAAAAGACTTGTAAATGAAAAATTTCATTTATTTTAAATAAAAAAATAACTCCTGCAAAACAGTTTTGTAGTAAGAAACTACTACAAAAGTAGCTCGTTTACCAATGCAAAATATTTCAGAAGCATTAGAATGCAGAAATGCAGAAGTACACATATTTATTTATGTGTTATATAAAAAGATAAAACTCCTGAAGTGGAAGCACTAGATGAAAGAAATGTTAGCTCAGTGTTCCAGAATCTAGTTATATTCAGTATTCCCCTTATAGAAGTTGTATCAGGTTTTAATTATAACTTTCACAATGATGTTTTTGTCCTGTAGTTTCAAGTCTATGAGCACACTATAATACTTTGTATTTTCTCTCACAGCCAAACCTAGACCTTTGAAGTCAAGGACTTACCTTGTTGCTGAGCAGCACTGCTCCCTATTCAATGCATTTGCATGCAGTTTGCAGACACTGTAGTTGTTCTGCTTACACATCAGGCTGGAATTACCAAAGGCCTTCATTGTCTTGAGATCAACAGATGCAGAACATCTCTTGGATTTGAATGCTGTATTTGTGAGACTAGAAATCAGTGGGCTTATGTTATAGCATTCATACTAAAATGTTAAATATCTACCACTAATGCATTCAATTCAGTTGTCATTTTAGTCCCAGGAATGTTGATATGTGAGACTGTCCCATCAATTTCAAAAGAGCACAGACTTATGCCATCCATAGGAGAACTGGAGCAATTAAACTCAATCTTATGATCTGATTATATTTTACTTGCACTGATATCTGCCTTATTTTCTAAAATTGCACTGAACTCTAGAGACTATATTAAGATTGCTACTATTCATGAACATATTTAGAGCATTTCAACCTTACTACAGCTCACATTCGTAGTAAATAATCAGTCACCTCTACTCACTCGCATCAACTATAAGAATACATGACAGCAAGGATCCGTGGAGCACTGCAACACTTGTTAACTAGCAAAAGGCTGTATTGTCACAGATTATTGAATCCTAGGTTTGTAATTGGTTTGGTTTGGCTTGGTTGCTTGTTGGGTTTCCTTTGTGGGGGCACAACACAGGGGAATTATTTAAAATAGAGGCCAAGTTCAGTGTTTGGATCTAGCTAGCAGAGTTTTAGAATCTTGGGTGTGAGGCTTTATCTCCAAGAAAAATCTTTACTTCTACAGTATCCATCAGACTTACCTGGTTGTAAGAGAAATGACTGCATATTTCTACTTGTAACCCTTATTTAAGGTTTAAGCTGCCTTGAAACAGGAGTTAAGAGGTCAAATGCAATATTGCTTGTGGCATTTAAAAATTTGAATTTACTTTAGAGCTTCTGATCACCTCTGGGCTCTCTAGCTGGTGCTGCACACTAAACTCATGCCAGGCTACGTCATGTACCACTTGCTCTCTACATTGTTGTTTGGCAACTGCCCCTTTAAGTCCCTAGCACCAGGAATAGCACTTTCCCTTCACATCCAATGAGTTTCTGAAAATATGTTTTGTCTTACTTGGGCAGCTGCTTGTTTCACATCACATAAGCCCATGCTCCAGACAGAAGCAAAGGCTGCATGTAAAGATTTGAACCTTGGGAAATTCCTCTGGTGGCTTATTCAGAACAGACCTGCTAAAACCCCAAACCATGACTTCTACGATATCAGTATGGCAGGCATGCTAGAGCAGCTTGGGAGTGACGTGCAGATGCATTAGGATACAAGCACAAGGAATTCAGTTTTGTCTGATTAGCAGCTAGCAGATTCACACAGATTTCATATGCCACAAATCTCCTCATAAACTTCTTTTCCTATTGTTACTTTTTTTAGGAATAGTCCTTTCTAGTATAAAATAATTAGCATTCCCATGTTCGTATTTGTGCCATTTTGCAAAGATGGCATGCCTGATTTCTACCCAATCTCCCATGTCTCATTTTGGCAAGTTGTACTTCTAACTAAATCCAAACTTTACCACTAAATCTTTACATCCAGACCCTAACTTTACCTCTAAACAAAAATAATTTCTTTGTAAAAGTCTTGAAGGTAGACTCCAGGAAAGTATCCAGATAAGCACTGAAAGTGCTAAATTAACTTTATGGCAGAACTAAATCAGTATCAGCATGGTCTAGCTATTTATTCAAGATTAGCATCCTCTGCTCAAGAGCCTCAGAATATATTGATACTCAACAACTTGTAGTTCTCTTACTTGCATGTGTCATTTTCCGTAAAAAAATTATAGAAGTTTCACCAAAAAAAAAAGCTTATAAGGTTTTCAGTTGAAAATAGAAAATGTGATTTAATGCAGTCATTTGTGTTCACAACTTCACACATCAACACTCAGAATAACTAAAAAGCTAAGTTTGAGTTTAGGTGAACTTTTGGTAGGTAGTCTTGTGTGGGAAAGATGCTAGAGTGTACCGGTTTTCAGTACAGTCAAGCAAAGCTCAGAATCAGTTTTAAAGTTTTAGATTCAGAAACTGGCATCTGATGCTGTGTCAGCAAAATGTAAGTTATAGGAGAAAGCACTTTTCAAAGAATGGCTGATCAAAGAAAATTATCAATTTCTAAAAAAATAATTTTTATTTTACAAATGTATATGAATATATCTATTACTATCCATAATAGGGTATGCTTATTAAGGATGCTGAATACAGTATAATTGCAAATAAAGTAATATTTTTTCATGAACAAAAGTATAGCTATACACAAAATGCTCACAACTTTCCAGACATAGGGAGAAAGGAAGAAAAACTCTACCAGAAAAATTCAGTATGCAAGTTGGTCATAATTTTCACCTGTCTCCTTTTGGTTGGCAATCTTGAAGCATCCTCCAGGTACTTATAGAAAAATTCATCTACTTCATCCTGCTTGGGTGGCCTATAATAGAGTACCACTAGCATGCCAGTTTTGTTTGTCTGACCCTGGCAGACCTGGTGCCCTAAAAATTTCCCCATGATTAAAAAAAAAACAAAATTCCATTGTTAGTACCAGTCCTTGTGCCACTTACTGATTTTAATCCCTTATAACTAAATCCTTCGTAACTAAAGCACACACAGGTAAAAGTACATCACACAAGGATAAAATAATTTCACACCTTTCATCTCTGCTATTTTTCTGAGTTTACTGAAAGTATTTAGAGCCTGCATTTTTTTTTCATATTGATACAAATAGTTCATCTACAGCAGAGATTTTTGAAGATTAAGGTTCATCTACAAGAATCTGACTTCAGATGCAGAAATACAAATCATTAAGCCTTGACAGCTGCTTCTCTGCCCTCTTCATCTTCAGGCAGATAAATTAAAACAATTACAGTGAATTTAGTCCCAATATCTTAATCAAATTGACTCTCTTCTACATGCTTTTTTCAGAAGCCCTCAGAAACACCTATACTATGAACCATACTTCAGATCAAATAGGTATCATCACAGAGTTGAAAAATGTCATTTTATTCCATAGATTATAATTATTTTTCTTAATGTAGTCAGGACAGAAATCCCACATAATCCAAAATAGTTGTAAGCATTGTTTATACTGTCCCACTGTACTTCTGTCTTAATTGTATAAAGTGAGCCCTGCACTGATTATTAAAGAAGGTATTTTAAGTGGCAAATGGTGAAAAGAATGTTGCTTGTGTATAGTTACAAGAGAATAGAGTATGGTTTGAAAGATTTTTGTCATCAAAGGAGGGGCCTCTTTATACACTTACGGCTTGTAAAATTTTCCTCTCTCAATTAAGTGTTTATTTTCCTATAAATTTCCTGTAACAACCAAACACAGCTGCCAAATTGCATTCTCTGGTTTTGACATGATGCCCAACAGAGGCGGAGAAAATTCTAAAAATTACTCAGCTGCTAACTTGAAAATTACAATAGTTCTGACGTTTCCTCACTCTGATGTTTTGACAGCAAGACCGAGAAATATGAAGTGGTCAAATCTCATGAACGTAAACATTACGATTTTCTTTCGTTTGTTTTACTAGCAAACTATAAGGGCAAAACTTTCCCAGGTGGACTTTACATGCAAGCACAAAGAAACATAAATTAAAATACACAGAACAACATATTGCTTTAAGCAACCTATAGTTGCTTAAGAAACCTTTTCAAAAAAGACAGTGCCATCTGTTCATTTTATTCTGGTTTCTGGCAAGTGCATTAGACCTGGACAGATGATGTTAGGCTATGTGACAAAAGGCAATAACAGTGGGGAGCACCCAATTAATACCATCCCAAGAGTCATCAGCCCATCGAAGACCCAGCTGCACAAGGCTGGCTAAAGTGGTTGTCTCTAGGTGTTCTCCTTCTCCCAGGTCTTCAACAAGAATATTGACATATCTGGGTAAAAGTCAGCTAAAAACAGCAAAACAAGTAATGATTGAGTTTTTCTTCATGCAACAGGCAGCAGACTTTTGGGATGTTTTGCCATTGAATACCGTGATTTTGAGAGTTTTCATGGGTCACAGAAGAGATCAGACAGAAAAATTACAGTGAGAGCTACCAAACCAAAACAGGATCAGTAAATCTCAAGGAGTGGGAACTCAGTGGCTGGAAGAATACTCGGGGGGAAATATGCCCTATACTTGTCAGGTGGTTGCTGTTGCTAAACATAGAAGAGTAACCCATAGCAGGAACTTTTTATTTATTAGGAGATGAAACAAGACTGAAGGGCTTAATTTCTGAGACTTCACTAAGAAAACCTAAGCCTATGTCAAAATTTGCTATACCATGAAGTCTGCAGAAGACAGGAAAGATGAACTAGTATACTCTTCAATGAAAAAAATGCAACCCAAAATTCTAAGGTAAATTTAGTTCTTATGAGTTACAAAAAGGGATGTGCTCACATCAGATGGTTCATCTCAGAGTTAGAGAAATCACACTTCATTTCTGCAGATTTATCCTGCTGAAATTCCTCTATCCTCCTACTCTGGGTAGAAAATATCACAAAACAAGTTCTTCATGTAACATTTTAACTACTGTAGGTAGTAAAATAACAATTTATGTAACTCATACAAAGTAAAAGACATATTGTTGTATGGAGACAGAACATGACCAGAAAAGAAAAATATGTACAGTTTCACTTAAACTGATGTTTCGGTGTGAAGGAGCATTAATAAATTTCTACCAGAATTGTTTAAACATAGCTTTCCATGCATACTTGTGTACTGTTCCATTTTATGCAACATAGTTCTGAAGCGTTTTACAAATCACTGTATAACACTTCGTGCTATACAGACACAAATAAGTGTATGTTTAATCACTCTGTGTGTTTAATCAAGTCTGATTTGTCTCATAGTAGTGAGTGCAAAGTCACAAAAAGGGAGAACAGATCCTGAATCAGACATTCCTGTTTGCAAATGAGAATTCTTTCCCCCACCCACCTGTCTACTCCTTGCACACCAAAAAAAGCCTTTATCAGAGGTGATATGTTCCTCAATCATCTAGTTTCTGTGAATCTTCATGAAAATAATTTCTAATTAACAAATTATCAATCCTAAATTTGTACCTACATCTAAAAGGGTGTATGCACACAATGTATTTAAATTTCTACTGGTGAAAGAGTGAGATGAAAGCCATAAGATACTTCTACAAAATAAAAGCATTCATGCATTTCAACTAACAGAAGATAAAACTTGGTGTTTAGAATATAATCCCAGAATTGAATTTAACCTGTTATATTGTTTCACAATATATTCAAATGCAGCTAACAACTGAAAAGAGTAAGACTGATTATTTAGTCAATAAGTAGCTGCACTTCAACAATAGTTAGTTGTACTGTTTTCTCTTCTCTTGCTCCCTCAAGAAAAAGAATCACTACTGGCATCACAGCACTTGTCAACCCTATCTGCTTGCTCTCCAAACAAATTTGATTCTTGATGGCATTTGTTTGACTGATCTCTATCCTACAATTACTCCCCCTTGGCCCCTTGGCTGTGAGAAATTTCACAGTCACATTTCACACTGCATGCATGACGAAGATGATTCATAATTCGTTACTTCCGCAGCGTGCTCCTATCCAAGCTAAGTCAGTCCCTCTATCCTCCTTTTCTAGGCTCATCAGGGTGACATATTCAGGATACATTTCCTGTAAGCACTCATTAAGAAGGAAGAGCTCTTCCTTTCTGCACAAGTATAAAGGATTTTTCAGCTCTTAAAACAAAGAGTGGAAATTAGTCATCATGCAAATAGGCTCTAACTGTGCTGTTTTTCAAGTCCTAGGTTACTAGAATAACTGAATACTCTCAATTCCCAGAAATGTGGTAATAATTAGGCTGGAAGGAGGGAAGAAATGAACAGGGAGTGAAAAAAATAGTCGGAACAAAGACTAAGGAACTATGACTAACAAAACCAAGCAAAAGGAGGAATAATAGTCACTTTTTTCTATTAGAACCTATATTAAATTAGCAGTAGTGGTAGAACAAAGATATTATTGTTATTCCTACACTCCCAAAATGTGACAGCAAACTCATTAAACAACAGTTCTGGATTAGGTCCAAAGTGCCATCAGCACTTAAACAAAAAAGTTGCTTGTCCTGAAAAAAATGCAAGGCATGGAGATTAGAGCAGTATATTGTGCCAAAACTCAAAATCATAACATGATGAAACATGTGACACAAAAAAAAAATCTTAACTACACAGAAAGAGTGTTATATTGTATGATCTTTTAATGTTTACAACAAACAATGGTATCATCATTGCAGATATACTATGATGTAAACACAGCGCACAGCCACACAATCGAGAGATGCAGAGATTTGGAGTGCATGGTGTGTGAAGGTATTGAGGTCAAAGCACTAGTTACAATCTTCAGGCACAGATATGCAAAGCACAGCCAAGTATTTATTCTACTAAGTCTTTTTGCGATTATAGGAAGCATTCCAATTTACACAGTTTGAATTCTTTGATCTATTTCTCTGTAAAGTTGAGTTGCAAACCTCTCATAAAATCAAATTGTGCAAGACTGTATAGTTACCATTCCTGCTTTAAGAATATAATAAACAGCTAGAAAAGTCAAAGGATTTTCAAGGACTTCATGATCTGTGAACAATAAAGCTCAGTTCAAACAGGGAAGAAGATATACCCAGTACTGATGAAAAAGAATATAAATTTCCAGACTAATAGAGTGTCAAACTAAGCCCTGTTGATTTTGTATTTAACAGCACCCTTCAGATGATGTGCTTCTCACACTACAATTAACATTTACTTGCTGGATTCTGATTGGGGAAATTCTCTTTTGTCAAAGGGCAGTTTGGCAGTTTCACTTCTGAAGAAAAAAGAATAAAGTGGTAGTGTAAAATGCTCTTCATTCAAGAAATGCTCAGCAGCTGAAATTGCCAAAAAGCAGAGGCCAGAGAAGCAGTAGAAAGTACTTGATAGTACAAACTCAATAGTGTCTACTTCTCTATGTTCCTGCTTTTTTCTTCCTGGCCATCTTTCAAAAATCCAAACTTGAAGATTAAAACATTCTGATATTGCAAAACCAACACAGAAGAAAATTCATTGGCATATCCAGATAATAGCTGTAAAGCATGCATAGAGTAGCAGGCTGAAAAGCACAAGATATGTGCTGCTCAGGTTATCTGCTTTTTAGATATTTCAGGTTTGATTTTCCAATGCCACAAATATGACAAGGCAGCAGTGAAGGCATTTACCCTCATTGCTCTTCTGTGATCAAATCAGTCCTAAGGCCTGTCATGGAAATATCTGCAACCATTCCAATGTCTCACTAAATTTTAAAGGTTAAAATCCTTTGAAGATAGTAACAAAAACAAGAACAAATATGCGTATGCTGCTCATTAAACACATACATTGTTCTCACCAGACTCTTCTTAATACATCAATGATTTTGCCTCAGAGACAACATGTGAAGAACCAGCTTCAGTGAACAAAGTCAGAGTTTTGAACAGAACAGGTACCAATCTACAGAAATGCAAACATTTTGATTTTTATTTCATCAGAATGGGACCAAGGGTAAGCAAGAGAAGTCCCAGAAGACCAAGGAAGACAGAACTAGAGTTCTTCCCTAAACTCCAAAAATATAATTTTAAGGCCCTGTTCTGCCTGGAAAATGGGTTTCTCAGTCCTAGGGTGACAGATAACATACAATGATTGGCTACAACAGTTTCTATTTTCTCTTGGCTTTTAAAAAATGCATCAAAATAAAAATCCATTACTGCTTCCCTGAAAAACTTAAGAGTGGGAATAAAACTGGAATTTTCCTTAAGTAAAAAAAAATAAATAAATAAAATTAGGGAACCTGTTGATCATATTGAGGTTCCCTACAGAAATAATACCCAGCTCCATGCCTAATGGCTATGTCAAGAATGTATACTTATTGTTCCCTGCAGCTTCTCTTCATGGAGAATGAGGACTTAAAAAAAACAAGACAATAAAGTGCTCCCTAATGTAAAAGAAAAACTCTTTTTTGCTGGTCATTGATGCAGATAGAGTAATAAATGATACCTACATTTATCTGCATGTTTCATTTTAAAGAACTATTAAAACTACATCTAACTCCTATGAAAACAGGCATTCGAGCCTAATAGTACAGGCCTAGTGTCTGCTTGTGGGTGAAATTCTACAAAGCTTAGCATAAAAAAGTCAGTCTCTTGGGGCTGATTCTGAAACATTATACCCATTCACATATTCAGTTTATGATACATTTGCTCATTTCTCTTAGTAGCATTGACAAATAGATTATCCAGTTTAATTTGAAGTATAAAACTAAATCTGTTATCTAAAAAAGGAAGTTGGATGAAATAAACATTTTAAGAAATGCTTGCAGCACTCTATTTAAGCAACTAATGCTTCTGCACAAAAAAGATTGAAGGCCAAAACCTTGCAATAGACATAGAGATTTCTTAGGAAGTCCATTGTGATTAAGCAATAAGATGTCGCATTTAGAAAATGTTATGAAAACTCTGCTAAGAGGCCTACAGAAATATATTATTTAGTAGGAGCATGTAATACTAACCTCCCACATGGCACAACTTTATAGGCATATGTCTAACAACTAAGTTAGTAAATATTTAGCTTGTTAATTCAATTTTTGAAATTTTTTTTGGTCATGTTGTCTTGGTTTGAGAAAATTTAAAGAACACTCTGGAATGAGTTGTCTCCCTCTATACAATCAACCAATCCCTTTCCACCAATAAGGACTGAATATGAGTAGATATAAGTGAAAAAATAAGTTTTCTAACAAAAAGACAGGCAAGAGAAAAAGAACCAAATTACTGATAGATACCAAACTATTAAAAACTCACACCCCCAGCCTCACCTGAAAAAAAGAGAGACCTGAAATGTCAGAAATACCCTTCCCAAGACAGCATGGGGCAGGGACAGCCTCAGGCCTGTAAACCAACAGGACAAGATGGTGTCAGATCCCTGTTGGGAAGGCAAGAGCCTCACAGAGCAGCTCCAGCAGCAGATGATTGCCTAACAGCTTGTCTTGAGTCAACCTCCCCACAACAGTGCACACACAGCAGGGCAGGCAGGGCCTGGCGAGGCAGCTGAGCTGGAGCCACTCAGTGTTTTCTCTTCTTTCCTGAGCGCTGTGGATGGTTACCCAGACTGGAGCCAGGGATGCTCTGCTGCTGTTGGCATGATGCCTCAGCTGTGGACAGGCACCTGTAGAATTCACCCCAAAGCAGGTCAAAACTGCTAACTGCAGCCTCTCTGAGCTGAAAAAAAAAAAAAAAACAAACAAAAAAGCAAAAGTGAACTCAAAAAGGGAAGAAAGACCTTTGCCAAGACCTTCACAAGACCAAGGAGCTTGTGAAGCAAATGCCATGCGGCAAAGACCAGGAAGCTGGCCGGGATCACCAATTTTATAAATGCCAGCGGTTGCATCCCTCACACGCACAAGGTTCTCTTTGCAGTGTCTTAAACATACAATAACAACTTTTGGCTACAGGTGGATATGAAACAGAATAGCATTATGAATCACCTCAGAACACATGTATTGAATTAAGAAATAAAAACACAACAAATTGTAAGAAATAACTATAGCTCTAAGAGATTGTTTGTGAATCATTTTTTCCTTCTGTTTTTCAGATTCCAGTTACTTATTATATCTCCTTGTATATTTTTGGTTGAGCTGATAACCTAACTCTTGAATTTGAACCTAAACATTCTAATTGAAGAGAAGGAAGAAAAAATTTTATTATTTATGTTGAGAAAGGAACTAATGAAACAAATATATCTTCCCTAGAAAGGTCAAAAAAGGTAACAAATGGTCAGAAAACTGTAAGTGTTAGAATCAATATTTGTTATCTTTGGTACAAATACTTCTTATATTTAGACCAAAATGTTAGTCTAAAAGGGGTTTTTAACAATTATGAAAATCTGTAAGGTAATTTCCCTTTACTGAGAGGGTATTTTTCCCTTTCAAACAATAAATGCATTATCATAAATTGCTCTGATTTTCTGTATATTTATTTCTTCTTAGATTTATTGCTAATACTCTTAGCAAAGATTTTTAAGAAAATTTGCTGACTAATGGAATAGGAAACAAGCAAGGGGAACTTCTTCTGGAGTTAAGTCATAAAAAGAATGTGTATGGCTAGTGGGAGTAAGATCAGGTGATGTGTGCATGTTTATATGAAGTAGCAAGTTTCTGACCATTTCCACTTGGATTATAGGGGCTTCATTCTGCTCCTCTTTCCTCTCTTCCAATACAGGGTGTTGAGTACCCTGAGGACAACCTTGCCAATATAGACTTTAGGAAATGAAGGCATCAAGCATCTCAGCCTTTTCCTCATACTTTGTCCCTGTGTGTCCTCTTGCATGTAATAAAGGATGCAGATTCTTCTTAATCCCTCTTTGGTTGTTTATGTATTTATAGAAGGTGGTTTTAGTTTTGTTTGATTTTGGGGTTTTGTATGGTAGTAGCAAAATTAAGTTCTAGTCCTTTTAATTTTCTCACTGCAGAATGTCATGACATTCCCACAGTCCTAAGTTATCTACCTCTTCTTCCAAAGGTCATAAACTCTCCTCTTTATCCTGAGTTCTAGCCAAACCTCTCTATTCAACCAGAGTAGTCTTCTTCCCCCATCTCTTCTTTTGGCACATGGGCATTGGATTCTCCTGTGTCTTTTAGATTTCCTTCTTAAAACTTGTTCTGCGCTACTGGATTCCTTTGCCCTTGCCTCCCAAGGGAATCTCTCAACCATTGTCCTAAACAGGCCAAAATCTACTGTCAGAAAGTCTAAGGTGGCCATTCAGTTCATCCCCCTCCTTACTTTTTACAATTGAAAACACTATCATTTCATGATTGCTGTGCCCAAGAAAGTCTCCAAAATCACAACACTAACACGGCCTTCTCAGTTCATAAATAGCAGGTCCAGCATGGCATGTCCTCTTGGCTTGCTCACCAGCTGTGTCAAGAATCTCTCTTCCACACTTTTCAAGAACCTTCTAGACTTTACTCTCTGCTGCATTTAATTTCCTTCAGACATATGGTAAATTTAGGTCCCTGTGGGGATTTCAGTTTAAACCAGGCAGAAACACCACTTTCATGTTGTGGTTTTGGTTCGCCAATCTGAGATTTCCCAGCCAATGCACCAATTAATGTGGTGGGTTCACTGTTGGCCAAATGCTCTTGTACGCTCTAGAATTATTTATTCATTTCCTGCTGCAAGATAAGATTTGGAGGAAGGCAAAGATACTCATCCCTCTACAAAACCTATACTGATAAATTTCGCACAGGTAAGTAGTCCATCATAAAGAACTGTAAAAGTTAAGGCTCACATACATTCTTATCTATTATGGATTCTGCTATAACTGGAAAGAGATCCAAAAGATATCTGTTTTCAAATAGAAACTTCTAACATCAAAGTGAAATAATATCAAGTGAAATACAAGACAATTTCTCTGTGACACAAAGTTTGACTGGATAATTTGAATTGTAAGGAAGTTGAGATCTGTCAACCAGAAGGCAAGTATTAGTAGTAATTAGAAACATGATAAGGTGATTACTTCCTCTGGGAAAAAAGTAATTTTGTTGTTGGAGGAACTCAACAGAGTTGAGGCAGATTTGTATGGGGCAGATTTGTATGATCCTCTTATCAAGAAGATACTTTGTATCAGCATCTATTAAAAAGACAGTCTCAATTAATTTTGCTGTGCCACAAAACCTAGGAGAATACTGTAGGTTTGAATTTATATTTTCCCATTCTGGTCTAAACTCTATACTATATTCATTACATCCATTTATCAACTGCATAATCAAGAGAGAAAAAAGTTGAGGCACAGAAATTATCAGAATTTTGTGTATCTCAAGAGGAAAGCTACAGATCCTCAGATGCACAGAAAAAGGGTGAAGACAGCTAGAAGAACTAAGAACTGTATCCATGTACCACACTCACTTTACCTGTTACAACAGACTTCTACTCCTGTAGTTGAGAAGAAACACAATACAGATGCCACCCACAAGCTACTTCTTGTAGGCATGATCCACACCAATTAACATTGCTGAGGTCTTCTTCAGACTTACAGTCTATGTGTGGTCTACTTTACAGAATTGTGCATCTTTTTTTTTATTCTCAGAGTGCTATTAAGAAATTTTAATGCTCTTACAGAAATCCAAGTTCCTGAAGATTACAACTGTCTAGATGATATTGGCAATGACACCATACCAGCACTGCAGGACTTTGAGTTCACTTTCAGGAGTGTAGAAGACCTTTCACAGTGTGACATCTACTGCTTCACAATGCACATTCATACCGATACTGATCTGGATAATTATCTAATTGGGGAGTTAGTGCACATGGTTTCACTTTATATCAACCTTTCCTGTGCTTGCTGTGTGGCTTTTGGCAAAACCATAAAAGATATGATTCAACCTCTTGTCAGCACAATTTTTATGAGCTAAGAATAATTAACCGAGGAAGCAAGCTTGTCTCTAAAGTAAAACCTTAATTGATTATTAATTTTTGAAGCATTGTGTTTGAAGTGGAGCTAGCAAGAGACAGTTCCATAAGCTTCCCAATGGTTAGGAAGCATGTCTGGAAATACTCAAGGGATGTGTGTAACCAACTATATGTATGAATAATTAAAATAAGTTTGCTTTGATTCACTAGTGACTAAATTTTCCAACATCATGCTACAAAAATGACGGTTTCTTTTTCATTCTTAATTTAAGACCATTATACATTTACCATAAAATGCCCAAAAGCTAACACCAAAAGCAATAGTCCTCTGGATTTTCTGCCCCATTAACATGACAAAAATCTAACTTTTCCTATGTGTTCCTTACTTCACGGTTCTGAAGACACTGAGCAACAGATATGCTTGGGATTAAGTACATGAATATTTGCTTAGAGCATAAGCCATTTTCAGTATTTTAAGAGAAAAGACACATTTACTGACCATAGAGATTATTACAGTAAGGTATTTACTACCTGTATATGTTTGCAGTGACATGCAGCAAACCTACTCTCATGCACTTCCTGTTATTACATGGCTAACTTATTTGAGAAAACGCTTTTTGGTTAGTGGAGGATCTTGACCTTAGAAAGACTAAATAAATATTTGTGATGACATATGAAGATCTCTACCCTGCTTCCCAGAACAAATGGGTTTTTTACTCAGTATCCTCATGTGTTTTGTCCTCTTTAAATATTAACATTACCTGGAAAAAAACCCTTTCAATTTAGTTATACAGCACTAGTCAGCAGAAAAATTCTTTCCTGATAGGATAATTCTGATACAGCTGTCAGAGAGCACCAACAAGTTTTAGAGTTGGATGAATCTCAAAATCCTTTTTGTGTAACTTGTGCTAAACAGATCTGTCCATACTTTGTTTATAGCTGGATAGAAGATATTTTCCATATCTGCGTTTTTTGTTACTATTATTATTAATAATTTCTTACAGAGAGAAAAGAAGTTAATAAAATCTTTGCCTCTTCTTGAATCACTTTTAATTCTTCCAATGTTTCTTTGGCACAAAAATCTTTTGGATGCTCAAAGAAACCTTACCATATTTTCAAGCAATATTCTCTGTTCCATGATTCTATGTGAACCACTGTTTGATAGCCAAAACTTCCTCTTTCCAAAGAGCATTCCCTTCCAACTAGCACATCACAAAGTCTGGTTTACATTAGTGGTTTTTTCAGTCCAGCTTCAGTATAAATGAATCACCTCTCTTTATGTTGCTTCCTTTGCCTCATTTTTGACCATTTGCTTCAAGTCAGGATCTAACCAAAATGTCATGATGCTCCACTCTTAAAAATTCATTAGAAATTGTTTTCTTTCCTGAAAACAGCAATAGCTAGTTCTATCACAGATTAGAGGGCTCAAGTGCACCATACCTTTACAAGAACAGATATATTAGCTTGAAAAATCTAGTAAGTGAAGATTTATACATTCCCTTTTCTAATATACCCATACCTACCAGTATGGCTCTAAATCTGATCTATTCATTAAATTATGTTTGAACATTATGTAAATTATGTTTTAAAATTATGTAAAATTATGTTAAAACACTTTTTCATGAAGATAAAAAGTCACATTTGATACATTCTATGTGGCATAAATATCTAAAACTGTGTCCTGTGTATGTAATTGCTGTAAGAAAGGAGAAGGCTAATATGGTATTCAACAGATAAAAAATGAATGTTTCCATGTTTTTGTTACATGTAATTCCAATTGATGAAAGTATGACAATTCCAGTAGGTAGAGAGCTCTTGTATGGTGCTGTTGGGTTTTGGTGGCTTTTTAAATTAAGTTACATTTTATTTAAATAGGATAATAGGATTTATTTTCTTTTTTTTATTTTTTTTTTTATTTTTTGGTGGTCTGTTGTGGGTTTTTTTATTCATAAATAACTCTTCCTTACATCTACTGTAGTTTATAGGACTGTATGTTTTTAGCTGTGTCCTGGGTTAACTATATGATGCTTGTATCCCCAGACATCTGTTTATGCTGGATATTAAGTTCTGCACCTTTAAGACTGGTTCCAAGAGTGAAGCAGGGGAAAGAAGCGCACAGTTTGTTTTCAGAGACTGTACTCACTCCTCTGCATTTCTGCTTCTGGACTGTGCTGTCTGCAGTATGGACAGACAGCAGTTGGTAGCTCTCCTTTGCTTTTTAGTTAGTCAGTTTTTGGCTGGCTAAGGCACAGAAGTTCCCGGCACTGTGGTTTTCTCTTTTTCTTGGAACTGTTCAAACCTGCTTCGGACTGAAAACCCAGAAGAGCACCAGGAGCTCACACCTGTGGCCACGGGGGCCCGGGATGTGGCATTTACCAGCACAGCAGGGACTGATGAGAGACTGAGAGAGCCGAGCTACACCCCACAACAAGGACTTGCTAAATGTTCAGAACAGCGAGGTTTCATTGTTTAATATTATTAATTTCTTTTATGGTTGTGAATACTTTGCTTGTTAAATAAACAGGTTTTTTTCCACTTCTCTCTAAGGAAATCTTTTCCCAAACCACTTGAGGGAGGGGCTAATAGAATTTGCTTTCTAGAGGGACCTCTTTAGAAGTTTCCTCCAAATTTACCCTAAACCAGGACAAGCTGGAACAGACAAAACAATTTAAATACATTAAAAATTAAGGACTGTTGCATGAGGGGAAAAAAAGACTAAGCACTAGTCCAAACAAATCCTGCACTTCATGAACAAACATTTCTATTCACTTTCTTCTGCTATTTTTATTTATAATTTGGAACATATGCAAATAGTTTTGAGACAAGTGGAAGTATATTTGTGGTCATATTATCCCCTACCTTTCAGGCACAAAAGAAGGAGAAAGCTCTTACTTTTACATTTCAAATTAATCTTGTATGATAAAATAAAACATCTTTTAACTGATTAAATTTATTTTTGCTGGCCTAATGTTTTGGAATCACATGATAATGAATGTACTTAATCTCCTGTCTGCTTGCTGTGACTTTCAAGCTCCCTGTCACTACTTAATCTGATTCATTAACCTCATCATTGCAAATCAATCATTTTCATCATGCTAATAAAATATATCAGAATGAAAGACAAAATTTATTAAATACTTTAGGAAAGATGTAACTAATCCTGAAACATGGTTTTACATTATGTAAAAATAACTCTGCTCATAATTCAAAGGTTACTTTGTATTAAGAAAATATTTTATTCTCTTAACTTTTCCTCTCCCATCAACCTTACTGATGGGACCTAAAAAAATAAGATGTTTATTTAAGTACTTGATATTATTTAAAATTAATTCAAAGAAAGAATTTCACAATTTCCTAAATATTGGAGTTATAACACATTATTACTTGGATCCGATACTTCATATTTTATATAGTGGGAGTTTTGTGATATTTTATGACAAGATACACAGAGAAATTCTGAATCAAGAGTGCTACACTCACTTTCTCAACAAATGCCTCATCATGGCCAGATAGGAAGTAAATCCCTCCAAACATCAAGGTTGGCTTTTTTTGCTTCTTTTGGCTACTTCTATTACTTCCTGTTCCTATAGACTTGCAATTCCTTTTCTTGCCAACAGCATTAATGAGGCAAAAATGAGAATACCTGATTGGTGCTGAACTAAACTCTAAATCCAGGCTTCTGTTCTGGTATCTGAAACATTAAGAATAATAAATAAGAATAGGAATAGTAAACAAAACAAAAAAAGCCCAAACCCAAAACAACACCAAAAAAAAACCCCTAATAAATTAAAAAAGACCACCACCCAGAACAAACAAACAAAACCACAAAAAAACACACGAGTTTAAGTTCTCGCCTAGAGTTGCTGAATGGAAAAATTGTTCTTACTTCTCTCCCTAGAAATATGTTAATTGATTTTAAGCAGAAGTAGGGAAAAGATACGTAAGAAGAATAAAATAATAGAAGAATAACAATCTTCATTTTAGCAAAAGTCAACTCAAAATAAAGGAGTTTGAAAAGTTGACAGTTTATTGAGATTGGTTTCCGATCATTCTGCTCATACAATATGTAGAGCAAACAAGTACAAAAACCATAGATTTAAGAAGAAAGATATTAGAATTTCTTAATACCAACCCAAGCATTGCAATGTCCATACGCTTTTCCTGTTTGAAAATCTGGATAATAATTCCATAACTTAGGAGGATCATAGGGATAAAAACTTCAAGGAGTGAAGGGTGCTTTAGCTCTGGCATAACAGGTCCAGAAAGTATCTAAAACCTCCAGCTAATGAAGATAATTCATTCCAATTTTATCTGTTTCTGATTGCAATTACTTTCTTATTGCCCTTTCATATGTTTTAATATGTAAAGCAGTTCAAATGCATTCCAAATTTAATGTTCTAGCTTCCAGATTATGAATTATTTTATCCTGTTATTTTTTAAAAGTAAGAACTTGTGTAACAAAGAAAGCCTCTAATATGACAAGATACTATGTATGAGTAACCGGTAACTGTGCACAAGTGCAAGACTTTCCTATCATTGTAATGCAAATGCAGTAAAGAAATTAGCTTTGTGCTAATTTTAGTGCTTGACAAAGAAGAAGAAAAACCCCAGTTAATTCATTCAAGTACAATAGTGCTATGTGGGATTTAGTTATCAAAAGGCAGTAACTAATAGTTATTGCAACATTGTAGAAAAGATATTTGATTCTAAATAGACCTGAAAGAAAGCATTCTGATTAATATATTGATATGTACATGATACTTTTACAGTACTTTATGTACATTACACTTTTAGCGTAGGGATTCTGTGAACAGGTACATGATATTTGATTGTTTAGATCTTATAAAGTTATATGGTTGTGAAATCAAGGGCAGTAAATAAATTCTTTTTTCTTTACGGTTATTCTGACATAGCTGTATTTTAAATTCAATCAACATCAAAACAAAAAAAAAAGATGTTATAGCATAAATCACACAGTAAGATCAGTCTATGTAATTGCCGTGTTTCAGTTTAAACTCTCTGGCCTTCTCAAAATTCAATACGGAAATATAGTAACAGTCAAAGGCTAAAGAGGTGATTTTGGGACAACAAAAATGTTATTACATATAGAATATTTTCCATTTACACCAGCCATTAAAAAATAAAAGAAACAAGAAAGAAAAAAAAAGAGGAATCCATGAACTGACTCTTAGAGAAAATATGGCAGCCCTAGGCCAGCAAAGTTTTTTTAGCATACATACAGGGGTAAAAACCAACTGAAAATACAGAAATATATCTTTATTAAAAGAATTAATAAATTCCTAATAAATAGATTGGCATCTATAACAGGTATTGAGCTCATTCATATTTGTTTCCATATTGCCATGCTCTGAAAAGGCTGTCTTGGCAAGAAATCACTAGATGCTGCATAATAAATATTTCACATAGAGTCCTTATTCTTTTAAACACAGAGTCGAGCTTAATCCCACCTTTAATAATATTTTTCACATGTGATCAACTTGCTGTGACTAACAGCTCTATATCTATGTTAGTGTGAAATCCATCAATGTGACTTTTAATAAAGCTTGATTCCCCTGTAGGTATCAAATTAAATTGAGCAAATGGTGAAGTGAATTTCAAGAAGCTCTTGGAGGTTGTCAGCCTCTTCCTTCTCTTTCACTCAACTCTTCCTCTCCCTTTCCTTGTGCAAACACCCATATTTTGTCAATATGAAATGACTCCAATGTAAAATGAAAGATACAGAATGCACAATTCACCTGTAGAGATGTTGTTCAGGAAAATGTAGTGATTAATGAAAATCCAGTCAAAGATAAATACAAAAGTTTCTATTTCAAATTTCCCAGATGTCAATTCTGCCAAGTACTGTTTTCCACATAACTCAAGATAGATGAAAATCCAATTTCTGACCTGGAAAATAGTGGGTCTGATACTTTTTAACTACCTTGTATTTCAACACTAAAAGAAAGGAAAGATCTTTTCACTAGTCTTACACAGAAATATAATTCAGTTTCCTTTTCTGCCACAAATCACAGAAAAAAAAAAAAGTTCAAACAATCTTGCCAACCACTCACCTGTCCTTCATCTGTCCATCTCTTTGTCCACAAAGCAAATCAAATATTCAGGATAAGGGTTTTTATTTTCAAAGTTTTCTTTTCATATTTTAGTTACTATGATTATCAATACAGAGATGAAAGGATTCTTATATGAAGGAAAAATAATCCTTTTTCTGAAGTATTGCAGAATCCAAAATGAGAGGTCTGCTGTTTAAAAGCTTTTATATCTACCAATATTTGCCTCTAAATACCAGCTGCAAGTGCACATCCAGCCAGAACAGGTAAGAATTAATGCAGACAACACACTGTAACATTAAAAAGCACTTCATTTTTTTTCTGTACAAGCTGACTTTTGAGCTTGGGCTTGCTTAAAATATCCCACTTTCACTTGGAAATAAAATAATATTGACATTTTATACATGAATCTGTACTTTGAAAGAATGAGTGGTGGTGTCAATTTGGGAAATCGTTACAATTTTGCATATATGAACTGAGTATTTCTGAACTCCTTTTATGATTCCTATTCCAGTAAAATCACAGGATATAAAGCTATTACAGGAAGGGGTTAATAGAACTTTCTGGGAGTTAGGCCAATTCTGACAGATCACTGAATGTGTCAGCAGATATTTACATCATCCAAACTTAATCAGAGGAAATAAGGAATTAGAGTTTATCAGCATCATCATAGGTCAATTGAGTTGCACAGTCCATAAATAAAGGGATTTGTGAATAGGCATGTGATTTGTAAGACACTATAATCATTGAAAAAGCTCTTGGTGTAAAGTAAGGACTTTTCTAAAAAATACTATTGAATAATCTACAATTTACTCTCCACGCATGAAACTGAAAGAAAGAAAATTAAGTCAGAAATGCTGGGCCACATTTATCAAATAACTTTTTTCAATTTCAATGTTCCACTTGAGGATAAAGCCTCTCTTTTAGCCAAATTCTCAATTTTTTTAGTGATGTAGGGAAATGCATTTATCATTTCCTTCAAAGGTAGCTGTTGTGTCACTGCTTCTGATTTTAATGCATCCCACTAGCTAACAAAGACTCACACAATGAATTTTTATCCTTTCAGTAAAAGCAAAGAGTTAGAACAAGAAAAAAGAAGTTGCAAAAGAAGGACCTGAATTCAGAACTGTATTCTTTATGACCTATTAAGAGCCAACATGTTAGAAAGGAGATTGTATATAGTTTCACAAGTGGAATGTTTGCCAAATGTCAACTAACTGTAGGAAAGTGAGTTAGAAAAATTTATATTGAAAATTTAAATCCAAAGAAAGAACACTTGAGCCAAAGGTTGAATAATTAATTGAAAGGAGGTTTGATATAAAGGCCAAATAATTTAACCTTCAACAGGAAAATTTACAGGGTCAGATTACAAGGCTGATTTTCATACATAAGGTCTAAAAATATATATTACTTCAGAAACAAAACCCCAACACTGAATTAATTGAATTACTCAAACCAAACAGATGAGAATCAGAGTCAATAAGGAAAATTATACCCAAAAAGAACAACAGTATGGAGTCATTTAGTGAACAGTAGGCTTATTTGCCAAGGAAAAAAAACGTAGTCAGAGCCTGGAAATAGCTGGACTCTGAAAACTGAGAGGACCACAAAGGTAATAGTGATTGGTCCTCCAAGTCAGAGGCTTGTAGCTTCTAGAGCAGTCATAAATTTGAGTCCAAATAAAAGGCAGAAAATCAAAATTAGTTTTGCAAGAATTCCACTCCAGCTTAAAAATTTAATATAGATTGTTCACCAACCTCCCTGTAGCCTTTGATAACTAAATTTCTATTTGTTAAATCTTATAAACCAACTTTAAGATCCATTATCAGGCATCCATAAAATAATTAGGAGTTAATTCTTAAATTAAAACAAACATTTCTCAAATAAGTTTAAGAAGCTTACACTGAAACTCTACATTCAGAATCAAGTTTTCAATTATCTAGTAAGGTTCACTGTGAGGATGCTTCTGATGTGAAACTCTGCTGGGTACAAAGATTACTTCTATAAACACAGCATAGACAACCACAAACACGAAACAATCTCTAAATACACACTGCGTATCTACACACAGTGCATTATGATTAGAATGCTACAGCAATACTGGTACTCTTTCTGCTCCATACAACTTAGATAACAGGCAAGGAGCAGTATTTCTTTTATATTTATCTTCATATTTAGCCTCTTCCAAGGCAAAAAAAATTTTACAGCATAGCATGAGCTGATATACACAGACTTGAGGACAGACTTCCAAATATATTTAGGCTCCAATGGAATACCGAGTGGAATTTAAATAAGCACATAAGGTATCAAGTTTTATGATAACCATAACCATCATCATGGTTAAATCTACCTTTGCAGACATAGTTTGTGGGTCTGGGGTCTAGATTACAACGTAAAATGTGCCAGAAGGTCTGTATTCTATCTCCATCTTCATGAACTGTTGAAACCAGGAGGGGCAGTGTTTTCCTTGCCTCCTCCCCTGGATTATCTCCTGTTAATGGGCCATCAATGCCTTGCCCCATGAGTCATAGATAACTCCCTCCGGGAGCCATTTCCCGTTTAATGGGCCATTAAGGACCCACCACATGACTCAGAGAATGACATCAGCCCATTGTGAGATGCTCCACCCAGGGGGAGGAGCCAAGTATTCCCACCTAGATATCATCTGGGCATTTGGACAGAACAGGTATCTCCCTTCTACTGGATTCCCAGAGGAGCAGCCTTCTCTCCCACTGGATGCCCAGAGGAAGGACCAGACCCTTCAACATCACCACTGGACCATTGGAGGAAAACTCTGCCCTTCTACAGGATCTCTGCTTCAACAGAACCATCTGTCACTCCAGGAGGACTACTGGAGCCACCATTCAAACTGGACCTGACTGACAGGGTGTCAGGTTGTATTCTAACTGTCAGGGTTTGGTTTTTGTTTAATGCTGCATCTTGTTCTAATTTTCCTATTAGGTTGTAGTTTGTTAGGTTTTATTTTACTTTATTTTGTTTATATATATTAAAGAACTGTTATTCCTATCCTCATATCTTTGCCTAAGAGCCCCTCCAATTTTAGAAATTATAATAATTTGGAGGGAGTGGGTTTACATTTTCTATTCCAAGAGAAGCTCCTGCCTTCCTCAACAGGCACCTGTCTTTCAAAACCAAAACACTTAGTCATTACAATGACAGTGATTTCATTGGTTTGACTACAGACTAAATATTTTTTTCCTTACAAAACTTTCTAAAATCTCCCTGTTATTTTTTTTCTTACATCTGTTTATGGATCTGATTATGGGATACCAAGTGAATTATTTCAAAACAGTTTGGCATTGCTATCTTTTTTCCATTTATAATGGCTACTGATTGAGATGACTTGCTAGAAAGCACGAATATTTGGAATATTTTAGTTTGTTGGAATTGTGTTTTGACAGGAACTAAAGTAACTCAATATATTATTTATCCTACTTTCAGTTATTTTCACACAAACCTTCAGATATAGATAGCTCATAGGGCAACAGTATTACAGATTTGTTCTCAAAATTCCCAAGAATGGTCAAATAAAAACAATCAGTGTGACATCGATGAACTACAGTCAGGTCTTGGGTATGTCCTCCCCCTCCACCATGCATGCATCCTTCTCCCTTTTTTTCTGTCTCCGATAGACAGTGTGGTTTGTTCTAATATAAGAACACTGGGTTGATATTACAGGAAGAAGTGTCTGAATCTGCCGTAATTAATACAGTCCAGAGATGGTGTATCAGAGGCATTTTTGATTGACTTCGGTGTACATAGGCCTACAAAAGGGCATGAAAAGTTTCTGGGTAAACTGGTATCCCGAGGCTATAAGCAGTTTGCAAGGGATTCCTGCAGAGTACATCCCACCCAAAGATGATGAATACTCACTTTTGAACAAGTGAGCAGAAATGCTAAGATTCAAGAAAACATAGAGACAAAATCCTGCCATAGTTTCATAGCTGCTTTGCTGCTTTGTAATTGGGAGTGCTGCATCACCAAAGACTGTAAATCTGTAGGCTTCTAGCTGAACCTGTCTATATTATAACCCTTCAGACATAAACTGTTGAACAAATCTGAAGCTAAATGGATCTAACTGCACCTAGACTTGTCTGGAAAGTTTTAAAAGGCAATGGGTGTCATTGAAGGTTGTGATTCAACAGGAGAGACCATTACCTGGCTATACTATAATCCATCAAAATAGATCATAGAGTTCTTACTTATATATTGCATTGACAATATTTATATGCTGTATTAATAATCTAATCATAATCATACACATTATCACCATGTTCTACTTCTCACACCTGGCAAACCTTCTTTCAACTACTCTGCTGTGAGAATCACAGCAAGATAACACTGGAATGACAGGGAGGAGTATTTGTCATCAAAGCGAACAGTCACAGCAAGGCAACAAACACCAGAATGACAATTTGCCCCTTTTTGCATGTAATGGTGTTGAAGGTTCAAAGGTGAATCAACACTACCTGACTATTTGCTCCTGCCCACCGGGCACATACCTAGCCCCCTACTTGGAGACAGCACAGTCAAAGGTCTGGGAGTCCACCCTGTCCCGGGCGATCCCAGATGTGTAAAAAGTCCTTGTTTCCGACCCGCCTGCTGAAGAATCAGCCTGGAATCTTCAGCTGTTGTTCTCAAGGTTGTTTTATTATTATCTTATCTAATACAGTTTCTTTCTGCCCTGCTGCAAGCTGCCCAGCAAGAGAGTTTGAGGCACTCTGCCAGCCCCCTGAGCTGTTTTTTTATACTATCAACTACGTAAACTTTATTTACAGCTAAATTCCAATACCTATCACCTATGCAGACGTGCCACCATCACCAAGAAGATGGAGGCTAGGAAGAAGAAAGGGAAAAGGACAGGGCGACACCCTGATCCCTCCATCTTGTCTCTCAGACCCTCATGTACAGAATTTCAGACCCTGTTGTACATGACCCCAAACTTTTTTCTTTTACTCTATAATTACTACCATTTTACTACTTAAACTTTGGTGACTCGCAGTTCTTCATATAAAGTCGGTAACTTGTTCCATGGGTTAAAATCAAAGCCACAGGCACTCTTGGTGGCAAGCCAAGGTCTTTGACCCTCCTGCCAGGGCTGAAAAGCCTCCTGGCCAGGGTTGGGGTCATTCAGAAATGTCATAGGAACTCCCTGGGTTCCGACAACAGGTTGTTTCTATCAAAAGGGATACGGTTCAATCAGAAAAATTATTCAGATAAGTTAAGCAAAATGAAAGTAAAAATTAAAGCATACATGAAACTCTGTAACACTTTCTTAAAATGTGAGTTCTTAAAAGTAATTTGTATTCCTTCATCATTAATCCAAATTATGCTGAAACTTGAAAATACATTGCATAATACACTGAGAATATAACTTAGTTTTAACAATTAAGAGCATAATAATAAAAAATACTAAAAAATATTTTCCCATTCTTTTAGCCCAATCTTATTCTTTTGTAATTATTGCCTATAGAATTCCCTTCATATTCTTACTGAGTTGCATTTTGAAAGTAATCACTCCAGTTAGGAGTTAACTGAATTGTTTTACAAGGAGGTTAGAATTTCCTTGTATTTTTTTAGTTCAATGCATTAGTAATCAGTTTGCTTATTTCTTCTTCTAATATTAATTATCCTTTAGTTTAAATACCTCTCTTTTAGTGTATGCCCCACTAAAGTTTTTTTCTAATCCACACAAACTGGGGGAAGTATTTTTTTCTTAATTGTTCCTGTCATGAATGATCATAGTGTGGCCTAGGGAGCAAGAGGAACATAATATCACAACTCCTTGTGAAACCAAGCCTACAGCAGATACACATACTGTTTTCTAAGAAAACAACTTTATCATATCCTATCTTAACCCATTTCCTTTACATCAATCCTCAAAGTTATTCACATTCGTTCCCTGTACTAACAGCTAACTTACTCAGGATGTGTATATTTTTAAATGCCAAGGTCATTAACAAAACTGTGAAGCAAGAATGTTTCCAAAACTCTTTTTTTAGGTTCACCATTTATAATCTCATGCCAGACAAGTCAGCATCTGACACTTAACACTGTTAACCTCTGCCAGCATAGGATCTTTGTTAAACTTTCATTATTCCTCATCCTCCATGATAGTTTCATGTGTGCTGCTGAATGCCAGATGCATCACAAAAATGCTGGAGGAGTCTAATTTTAATTTTTTCCCCTCAGATTTTTGTTTATAGATGATGAGACATTTTGAATGACTCAAGTTTGTTTGCCACATAGTAGTGATTTGCAATAGTTAAACTTGTCCTGAATTTTGTTCTCTTTTGTTTTCCATGCTTCCTTCCTAATTGTTCTAAAATCTGCATCCTACTGAGATTAAAGATTATTATATGGTTCCCAAGTAATATTATTTCTTTCTCTTTTTCCATCTTCAGTATAAGTACTGGATTTGTAATTGACTAAGGATTTGAAGTAGTCACTTTAAATGCAAGTGCTGCCCTTCATTAAGTCAAAGCATTATTCATGACAGAGTATTTTTACAAGTTTTTTTTTTTTTATATATTTTTTCATACAGAAATTATCAAACATTCCCATGAGACTGCTAACTAGAAAGAATAGGCTAAAGTTCCATTTTGGTATGATTAATATTTCTTAGAGCTCAAGATACTGAAGTACCAAAGGTACTTTGCTATTTGGAAGAACACATGTTATTAAAAGGACAAAAGTTTACTGTTTCCCTGAAGCTACTGAAAACTTGTTATCAGTACCTGTGTGTGCAGTCTTTCAATATGCAAAGGGAGTGACTGCTACTCCAAGTCTAAATCAGTTCCCTGTGCTGAGACATTTTCAAAAATATGAAGTTATAGAAGGAAGATTCACATTGGTTTGATCTTTGAGAATGGTGAAGAGACTAAGTGCAATTTACTCTAATTCACTGACAATTAAAATTTACAAGCAGGAAGTCTTAAAAATCCCTTAGACATAATTTGAAATATCTTCAAATTCACTAATTAATATTAATTCTTTGTAATATTCCTTCTTAAAAAGGGAAATGTGTAGGGTCATATTTAAAAATGTTAGAATTAGAACTAATAGGAGTATTTTCTCCAGGAGAATGTTAAGAGGTTTTGTGAACTTATTTTTACATGAAAAAGATTAATGGTATTGAATAGAAATGCACATTCAAAATTTCCCCTGCATTAATCTGTAAAACAACATTAACTGAAGTATACTTTACCTACTCATCCATTTAGATCCCCTCACTTTGTCCTAAAATATTTATACACAGTTTACTACAGATTTCATAGAAGTTCTTTCATAAAACAGACAAGAGTGTAGATTCTTCTACCGATTTATACTTTTCCAGTTAATTTTATGACTTTCAAGAAGAAAAGTCTGAGAGCAGGACTGGTAAGACAATAAAGGTCTGCTTAAATTTGCATATCTTAGAATCCACTCATAATGCAATCCCATTTCTGAAAAGTATTTCTTCCAATTTTGATTTTACAACAAGTTTCACAAAATACAAGAGATGCCCAAAATAAAAGTTAGGAAATCACACAGGTCTTAAAATGACACACCATTAGCTTTGGGATCATGCTTTTAGACTTGAAGTTTTACAGACAACAAAATACAAGTTCTTAGATGTGAATTAGAAATATATTGGAATATTAAAAAATTATAAAGACAGTAAAACCAGAAAACTCTTTTAATTATAATCTGTAGAAGCATATTGCCCATAATGCATTTAAGAATATTGCTGTATATTTGGGTTGAGACATAAGAAATGAACAGTACATTTGGTAACATTTACTTGGATTAACAGTGATTTCCTTCTCTCCAGACTTTAATATAGTCACACAATATTGCCAAAAAGATAATCAAGCTCATTTTTTTGAGATGCAACTAAAACATTCTATTGGAAAGCTATAAATTACACAAATTAACATAGGCTTACCTAGACACCTCTATAATTAAAATGGACAAAACACTGTACAAAAGCAGTAAAAACCAGAAATATTTGATCCAAACTTAACAAAAAAAAGGAAATATTTCTATAAGTAAAACAAAGCTTATGAAATTCAAATATGATTTAAAATCTAAAAAAAGTAGTGTATATACCCTGAGCTATATATAGTATATATACCCACAAAATAAGGTGGGAAGCTGCCACTTGCTGGCTGCAAAACTCACCAACAAGTTTATGCTCACAGCTTTGTCACATTTGTTCAAAGTAGTTGATTCAGATTACCATTTTTGTTTTTTTTTTTTGCTGAACACAGTTGAGGCTCCCATTACTGCAGACTACTATTGAAATCCATACAGAATCTTCCCTTGGGCATGGGGAAATAGAAAAAGACTAAAGAAACCACTAATCTGAACCATTCAATTGAAAATTTTCTTGCTGCTTAAAAATACTATGAAACAACCCAACAAGGGTAAGTTATAAAATTTCATTATTTTCTAACATGTGGGTTCAGACTTGCTAAAGATGCTACAATATATTTAGTGAAAATCTTCTGACACCAGCAGTATTTTTATAATTTAGATTTGATGGAGCAGATGCATTCATGAAGCTTAACATGATGAGCTTAGAAGCACTCAATCCCACTATGTCATTGATGAAGATATTAATTAGTAATGGACCAACTACAGACCCATGGGGGACACCACTTGCTTCCACTTGAACATTGAGACATTGATTCACCTTTAGACACAATCAGCTGCCACCGTAGGATAGACAAGTGCTGCTAAAATAAGCTGTTCTCTAACAGATTTCAAACGGGAATGAAGAACGAGAGGCAGCACAGATCATATTCCAAAGGTAGCTGTAATACTAAGAAAAATCCTTGTGGCCTTTTTCACTTGGAAACTAAACTTCAGAGCTGATTATAACTCACCAAACAGTAGGTGTCAGAGTAATCTGCATTCATTTCATTGCTCTTTTGACTTGTACTACTCTTATAGATAGCCACCCTTTCCACGGATGTTCTAACAGCAAGTATTTAGAAGACCAACAGAAGGGATAAGAAAATGAGGAGCTATTTTATAATTTATGACATAAACTTTTTGAAAGTAACAAATTGGAAAACTGCCATATACAAATTATAATTCCTTATAATGCTCTATGATCCAACTATGATTAGAAAAAAAGGCATGTTTAATCTTAGTCACTAGTAAAACAGCAGCCTCTCTAATTCTTATCAGCTGAGAATATGAATTCTTTATTTCTCCTCTAAGCAACTCAGGAAAAGCAGAATATAAAGACTAGTCACTAAAAGCTAAAATTGCTTTGTAGTAAGAAATATATCTATCTGATACTGATAAATAATGCAAGTGGAAATTCATTTGAGGCATTGACGCCTATTAGACTGTCTATTTTGACCTACTTTTTATCTGTGCAGATAGAAAAATTGTTGAATCAGAGTAGGCTTCTGTAAAAATAGTTTTAAGGGTTTTGCAATATTCTAAGCAACAACCAGGGATCTGCAGAAATAGTTAACTACTTTGCCCCAAAGGGATATTAGCTGTCTCCTAAAAACAGAAAAAATATTACCTTGAAAAAAAATCTTTAAAGAAGAGAGATATGTAAATTTATAACTCCTATATTTAAATCAAATATCTAGAGATGGAGATTGTCCATATAAGAGATGTTATCTTTTACACAATATGACATGAAAATACAGGTGTTTTCTGCACATTTTTCAAAGGGGTTAAATGTAATTTGTATTCTATACATGAATACTCCCCTTTAATCTACGTAAGATTAAGATAAATATCAGAATCATAGAAGGGTTTTGACTGTAAAGTGTTGGAATCCAGGGGGTTCCTGTGGCATCTCTGAATGACCTGGGCCCTGGCAAGGAGGCTTTTAGCTCTGGCAGGAGGGTCAGAGACCTCTGTTTGCCACCAGGAATGCCTGTGGCTTTGATTTTAATCCATGGTACAAATTACCAATTTATAAGAAGAACTGCAAGTCACCAGAGTTTCAAACAGTAAAATAGTAATAATTATAGATGAAAAGGAAAAGGTTTGGAGCCATGTCCAGAGGGGTTTGAAATTCTGGACAGGGGGGTCTGGTAGTCAAGATGGAGAGTTTTTACACATGGCATGTTATTTCTTCTTCTTGCCATCCATCTTTAAGCCAGGGTGGCATTTTTGGATTGGTTTGTCAGAGAACTGGACAATGTAATGTAAGGGTCATGGATTCGAAATTAATAGTAAACATTAAATACACAGTTGCTAGTATAAAAAGACAGCCTGGGTTCAGGGGCAGGCAGTGTGCCTTGAACTCCCTTGCTGGACAAGCTTGCTGCAGGGCAGAAAGAAACTGTATTAGATAAGATAATAAAAACAACCTTGAGACTGAGAGCCAAAGATTCCAGAGTGCTTCTTCAGCAAGGCGGCTTGGAGGGAAGGACTTTTTACACACTGTGGGGGTTGCCCGGGACAGGGAAGACTCCCACATAATGGACCTTAAAGATCATCTAATTCCAATCCCCCACGGCCCCATCCAGGCTGGCACTGAACTCTTCCAGGGACGGGGCATCTACAGTTTATTTGGGCAACATGTGTCAGTGGCTCATCACCTCCAGATATCTTATATCATACATAGTGAATGAGGAACTATGTAAAAAAAGTATGTATCATCATGGAAGTGACCTAACTGGGTGATGTAAAATACAATTTTGTTCACATAACAAGGAGTCACTGCATTGTCATAATTTTCATTCACTTGACTAACACTGTTCAGACTCACATCTCAGACAATCAGCAGCCTTGCTTGGTTCTACGGGCTTAGAGATTTCTATAAGCTTTTTGAAATTCAAAATAGTGGAAACAGCACTCCCTATGATGTTTTAGCAATTTTCCTGTAATATCAAAAAGTTTCTAAGACACAGAAAAAATTTCAGTCTTCTTGAAAATACATAGCTGAAAAAAATTATTCAGTAAGTGTTATGTGAACCTATTGCAAGAAAAAAATATTTTCTCCTACATCACTGGTCACAAATATGACATTTGGCAGAGACAAATGTCATATGTAAATGCAATACAAAATGTGATTTTTATCATTTTATTCATAGAGCTTTATTAATGGCAGAGGTTATTAAAATAATAAGTGAGATGAGTCAATTACATGCAGAAACTTCTAGTTATGCATTTTTCATTTGTGACATTGAAGCTATTTGAATCAACTCAAATATTCTTCATTGAATGAACTCAAAAAATCTGTATTCAGAAATTTAACATTTCAGAGCAAACTTGTATCTCTGATGTAATTCACTTCATGCTTCTGTGACCATTGCTTAAAGCATATAGATATATTAATATCCACAAACATGTGTATTTGTAGATATAGAGATGTAGATTATATAGATATATCCATATCCACACACAGACTTGTGTAGATAGATACAGATATCTTTTGAGTATAAAAAAGAAGGTAAAATATACAAAGCCATCAGATAAATTATTAATCCCTTTATTTTCTTGCATTGCATTTCTCTTTTCTTCTTTCCAAGTATTGTTTTTTATGTATATCTGGTTTATGCTTTTCTATTTATGGTTATTACAGTTATGTAAAACTTATTCATATACACAGGCTGAAGAATGGCAGTAAGATAACTCTGCTCCATATTTTTGGTCAATTTTTAAATCACTATTTGATCTACCCTGGATTTTACCAGAGCAAAACTAGCTGTACTAGATGTCAGTTTCATTTGAGAGTGATGAATATGTAACATACTAAAAAAAAAAATTTTATGTTGTACGTTGAACTGACATTTCTAACCCATGTTGACACCTGACAATCAAGTATGTGTTTTGTAGAAAATATGGCAGCAAGGAAGAAATATTCAGAAATGAACATGCACAGAGATACAGCTTTTATTCAGACTTGTGCATTATTATATGTGCCTACATGTAATGGAGTTTTTCTGTGGCTTTCATTCTTGTTAGACTAAATTCTTGCAGTTGCCAGTTATTGTGCTTTTCGATGGTAGAGGAGGCAAGTGGACTCCTCAGTACTTTGCTGCCATCATGTGCCTGGATAAATAAATAAAATTAGGGGAAATCATAGTGTTAATAAAAGATTATGTTGATAACTCACCAATGAGCCAAACAACTGTAGAGCAAGACTGAGATTTTTTTAGAAGTGTAACATTTAGTCACTCTTATTTTCTGAAAATATTCACAACAAATGTCATAGAATCATAGAAGACTGGAAAAGATCATCAAGACCAATATTTGACTTAATGTGACTTAATGTGACTTAATTTGACTTAAGTGGACCATGCCCACTAATCCATATTGCCAAGTGCCACATCATGGCTCACATCTTCTCTCTTTCAGGTTCTCTAAGACATCAGTGTTTAAACTGTGCTTAGTAACATTTATCACTCCTTCACCTAGCAAAAGCATCTGACTTGGCAGCCCGAAAGAAGTTGAACCTGCCTACAGAAGTAATTGCTGTGATCAAAACCTGGTGTTTTCAGGAATACCAGGTTTTAGAGTAATCCTGATGAACTTAAAGTCAATTGAAAATTTATAACACAAAATAAAGTGTGGAACTGAGTCATACCGAGTCTTACTAATACCAGCCATGGTCTACTATGCAATACTGCCAAAGTGAATGAACCCCATCTAAATTTCCGTGCCTATAACAACTCTGGTCAGAGTTTCCTCTGGGAGAGGAAATTAACCACTTATCTTAAAAACAAACAAACAAAAACTTTAAAAGAAATTACTTATCTTTAAAAGAAACTACTTACATTTAAAATAAAAAATCTTCAAGTTTTTAAGCTATGCTTTAAGAGAAATTAAAGAGTCTGGTGGCAAATAGGTCCATACATAGTTGGAGGGAGATGTCCAAAACCTGGAGGATAGCTCAGATAGTTTGATGTTTACACAGGGAAAATTATCTGGAGAAGGTCTAAGAAAACTAGCCTGTATAGAAAGAGTTTGGCTCTCAATTGCATTTACAATTATGATGCCATTTTCTTAATATCTAGTATTGTAGTAGCAATCCTTTCCCAGAATTGATATCTAGCTTGTGGTACATGACAGTGTTCTCATTTCATGATCTAAAAGGGCACTAACAAGGTATGATTGCATTTATCCCTCTGCATCATTTTCATAAAATGAGAAGTTTCATACACCAAACTCTGGAAAGAACTACAATCATAGAATATCCTGAGAATCAATGTATTCACAAGGATATTTCAAGTCCAGCTCCTGGCACTGCACAGGACAGCTTCAAGAATCACACCATGTGCCTGACAGCATTGCCCAAACACTACGTGAGCTCTGTCAGGCTTGGTGCTGTGACCACTTCCCTGAGGAGTCTGTTCCTGCACCCAACCACTGAAGAATCATTCTCTAATACCCAACCTAAACCTTCCCTGACACAACTTCAGGCCATTCCTTCAAGTCCTGGTCACCAAAGAGAAGAGATCAGTGCCCCTCTGCTTTTCCTCATGAGCCCCTATATCACCTTTGGGTTTTTTGGATAAACATAGCTTCAGAAAATAAAACTAACATTTATGATATCAAATTCCCACTGATAAATTACATGATACCAATACTAACTATTCTGAGAGGACAAATAAACTATTATTTAAAATAAATATTCTGTTCTCACTTTTGCTATTCCAATCCTTAGTCTCCATCCTGAAAAAAAACCTCACAACCTTTCTTTCAAAAGTAGAATATAAAATTTTAAACCATAAACCATTCTGAATTTCATGTCTTAATATTTAATTCTTTTCCATAATGATCACATAATGTTATCTGAAGGAATAATTTGAGGAATCTACTTATAACCACTTCTGAGCTCTAACAAAGAGGGGGGAAAAAAATAGCAATTTAAATTAATAGAAGCTGATTCATTGATCTGAAGGCCAACACAATGATTTTGATTTGTAGTTCTTTCAAGTAAAAATAATAAGATATTATTTATTATTAGTATTATTATTGATTATTATCAAACCAATAAAAGTCATTGTCATAACTTATCCCTTCTGTTGGGTTGGGCCTTACCTTTTTATCACATTGGAGTTTTTCTACCTGGTAATAAAAAACTCCATCACTTCCTCAATCAAGTTATTTCAACTGATAATTACTTCCCTGAGCAAAGCAGCACACTGTTTTGGATCTCAGCTGGTCAATATATTCATTATGTCTCTTTCACCAACACCAAATTTTTTTTATTTAATTTAGATGGTTTTAGTCTGTGACAAGGGGAGCTCTTAAAATTCTCCTTTTCTTTTGCCTTATTTTTTGGACCATAAGTACCTGTTGTAAATTTTCAGTCCTTTTCAGTTTGCCATCAGTCACCCAGATTTTTCACTGGCCAATTAAAACAAGTACCAGTTTGTACAGCAAAATTTAATAAAGCTTATCTGTTTATTAAAACTATATCAAATATGATGTCAGACATAAGGAGTAAATATGAAAATAATCTTTCAGATGCACAGTTTAGGAAAAATGAAAACATAGAAATAGTCTTATTTAATCTTCTCAAGGGTCTTCACAATCCTTACCATCATCCCAAATTTATTCTTTCTGCATTGCACCTAGTCCAACTGCATTGATAGCTGTTGTTGGAATGCAATATGCAGTACAACCATTTGCACTGGTAGCCCTGAAAAAAATAGAAGCAAAATTTTACTCAAGTGGGCAGAAGTTATTATTCAGAGTAGGCATGCTATACTCAGTTATTTTTAGCCTTAAGCAGAGAAGCAATGAAGGTAGATCTAGCAAAACAGATATCTCATTGTATGATGGATAAAGTGATCAGCAACTTCAAAGAACAGAAGCACAAAAAGTGTTATGTTATGTTTGTCATGTTAACAAAGGGAAAGTCCAGTTCAGCCTAGGAGAAACAGAGAGGAAGAACAATGAATTAATATTATTTATTGGATGGTAAAACAGCCAAAAAAAAGGTTATTTTGAAATTATGAAGTATCTTGGTTTTTGGTTTGACAGGATGTGATGTCCCACCTTCAGGGAGACTCCCCCTTAAAGGGGGTCATCACCCAGGATATGGCCTCATCTTCCTTGTCTAGTTGCTCAAACAAATAGACCAGTATTCATAGAAATAAACAGAAAATAAAGCTGTGAAAGAAAAAAATCTATTATTATGCTAGAGTTTAGAAAGTAATATAAACATCCCCCTCCAGGGAAACATTGTCCAGTGATGAAGCTATCAGCTGGGCACACAAAGTATATCTGTAGTCATGAAATGCAAGAGTGTGGTCTGGGCAATGTGATCTGCACTGGGATACCAGAAATTGTCCAGCTCCCAAAAATAACTTTCAGTGACCTTTTTTGGTCTATCGGAGTGATAGCAGATTGCATACTTTAAATTTTTTATCTGGGAATCTCATTGAAACCATTTTTAAGTATAGGCAATTCAGAATACACATTGGAGAAGACAAAAGTTTGGCTGCACTCCAAGCTTGTCATTTGGGCTAAAAACATACTGTTTGACTCTAGAAAACTTAAGGAGCCCAGAGCAAAAATAACAACTCCACTGCTGTTCCTATGACACAGGTATAAGCTCATTGTTCTGTGACTGGTCCCTCCTCCTGAGCTCTGTCTCAGATGTTCATAAGAGTTAAGCCAAACATTGCAGGAGAAGTTGTCAGTTAGAAACATACAAGTCTAGGTTTCTGATCACTTAAACACCCATGTCTTCCTTCTAACAAGGAACAGTTTCCATATGTTAGAAAATAGAAGGCAGCTCAGTGTAAATAGGTAATGATGAGAAAGTCTTACCAAATAACTAGCAAAACAAAATATGTAACTGCCTGTCTTTGCTGCACAAAGGCCACTGAACACCAGACTGAGTTGTTGTCCTAACTTCCTATTTGTAAAATCCCTACCAAACTGCCTCTGAATAGACAAGAAATACATTAATGCTACCTCAGTATAGACCTAATTTGCTGAGTCCCTCTTTTTGGCCTGCAGGAAAGGAAAAGAAAAAAAAAAAAAAAACAAAATCCAACAAACAAAACAAGAAGGGAAAAAAAGAAAGGGAAAACTCCATCAAAACCCTTTTTTTAGCATGGAAAAACTGCACTATCATTTCTGAAAACACTTTTCTAAGTTGTTTTATAGTCTTCAATATTTTCATACTGTCACTAATGCCTTTTCATGCAATATACCAAGAAAACAATATGTTAAATATCACCTGTTTTGTACCTTTCTTTGGCCTGAAATATGCCCTACAATATTTTAAGTTTTTTTTAAATTAAAATAAAATATTTTAGATCAAAGCAGATTAAAAATTGATTCAAATGAAAATTATAGCACTTTCTCCAGTACTACACAATTTGTCATGCTTTGGCATTTGATGAGGCCTCTTTTATACCAAACAATTAAGGGCTAACTTGTTATTCATAAAGAAACATCTCAAAGATCCAATTTTATGCTCCCATAAATTAAAACATGGACTTCCTGAATATTGCTGGCTTTCAATTTATCCTTCAGTATTTAGTTAAAAATACCACATAGAACCAAAAACCCTACACCAACTTTGCTAATTAAATCTTTGTGTGTTTATAGAAACAATTAAAAATAAAAATTAATTTCATATGATATGCCATTGGAATTTCAGTTAAGCTAAACTTCCTGCTGTCATTTTCTTAGAGGGAAGAGCTACTTTAATGCTTTAAGTTATAATACAAAACAGACCACAAAAATAGATTCATTTGAAAATTGCATGAGTTTTACATGAAAATAAAGCTCCCTTAATCTTTGCAGATGTCTGTGAAAGTAAGGTCTACCTGAAATTCTGCAGATGTTATGATGGAGTCAGCACTCGAACCATATAGCTGAGCCTTGAATATAGGAAGATAAACCTTACCTGCTCAGCTACATTCTTTGTAGTCAAAGCCATACCCTACCATCTAAATTCCTACCTACTAAAAAAAAATTGCTTTTGCAGATTGACTTGATACATTCAGGCAGCAAAGTGCAAACACCTATCCTTGAGAAGTAAAACAACTAAGGAAAGAAAGAACTGAATATAAAAAACCTTTCATAGAATGACATTGTATTTTATACATTCACAGTGAAGCAACAGTTTATGCTTTGGTCAGGCACTAATTCTGCAAATGAGACATTAAGCCATTAAATCTTTCCTAAAGAAGGGGAAGCTTGTTCAATTTATTTTATTTTCATTTGGCTTGGGATTAGGTTTGGTTATAGTACTGGTGTTTTGTGGAAGTATTTTGTTTGGGGTTTTTTGTTGTTGTTGTTTCTGTTGCTGTTGTTTGCTTGTTTTTGTTGCTGGTAGTTTGTTAAGTAGAGGGTTGTAGAGATTAGGAAAAGCTGACTGTAAAGAATTTAGTAGTTTGAAGTACAATTTTGCCTAGAAAGCTTTATTCTGGACACAGAAACTTGAGGAACATGTAAGTCCAGACTTCCAGTTTTTCTCCAGGCAAGTATGACCACTCACTTTGAATATGTATTTCTATGAATAACAGTCAAAGAACTAAGCTCAGACTTCTTCAATATACAAATATGCTTTCAGTGCAAAATCAAATCCTAAAAAATCTGGAAAGCATACATATACTTCATTGGCATTGATTAGGTTATTTATTCTTTCCATATCACAAAATACACAATTTTTTTCTCATATCTTGCAACATTATGTAATATATCCCCCAATGGGAAAACTGCCCCTAAATTAATTTTTACATTATCTGAAAAAATTCACAATGGTTTTTCCCAATTACAAAATAACAAAGCATTGACAGATTATTATTTTTTATAGAATTTTGAAGGTCAGGAATATGTAAACAAACTTAAAACATTTAATTAACTTAAAACATTTCTTATTCCTGCCATTCCTATAATTTATTAATGCACTCCACAGCAAATATACTTTCCCTAGGTCACCATCCCCAAATGCATTAAAGTTTTTCTAAAATCCTGCTATGCTCACAATTTCTGGCAGCACTGAATGTGGAAAGATGCAAACATGGGATACATGTCAGATATATGTTAAATATGATATAAAGTGCCCACATAGAATGATATAACAGTGTAAGACTGTTAGTAGAGGTGTCTTCTTAGATATAGCTTACTTGAATTATTATCACACATCACACAGCTCTTACTGTACATATTGTGGGATGTCTAAGATAATTACATAAAAACAACCATGGGCTAACATACATCTACAATCTTAAAAAAATGTTCATGTACCTTTATTTCTCTCAAAATTTTCACAGAAGGACATCGAAACCCAAGCTAGTTTCACATCAAATTGCTAAGACTGATTCTTCAGCGCATCTATTTCACGGATAAAAATTAGAGCTTCCTGTAATGTAGTCAATAAAGATCAGTGTGAGGAGCCAATTTGATTTGTCTCAACACTGAGAGGTTGTCAGAGGCCTCTCCTGTCAGAGAGGGGTTGCACATGTGTCACTTACAGGAGGCAGCTAGAAGAAGATGAGCTAAAGCCTTATCTCAGGGTAGACTTTCCCTGGCAACCATTTCACACCTCACATGGGATAGGCATACAGCAGGGGAACACTAAAGACATTGTACCCTCTGTTGGATTGAATAATACCCAGCTCTTGCAGAGACTGAGCAACTGAGGGGAGTTTTAAAAGACTTTATTCCATTATCAGTCTCGTAGATTGGTGAGACACAGAAGATGTTACATGCAACACCTGTCAATCAGAAGTTAATTTCGTTAATTTAGTTCCTGGTTACAACACATTATAGATGTTTTTCAGCCGATTAGCTTTTGCCACACAATGCTGCTAACACTCCTAACACCAATCACTATTGTTTTTACCCCACGTGGTCTTGCTACAATGCATCTTCGACAGTTCTAACTCTCCCAAATATCTGGTCTATTCACAAGGCCATCTTTTGAAACTTGTTTCTAGTTCAGTTTCTCTCTCAACAATGTCTTCTCTATTCCATGACCTTTCTAAGCCAGCACACCTTATCTCAGAGTTTGCATACAGGTGTATAGGACTGTGTGAGCTTTCAGTCAGGCTTTGAGAATTCCCTACAAATCCATTTCTCACATCCCACCAGCGATGTTCTGCAATCAGAGGGTGAAAGGTCTCCACCAGTGCACTGCAGTGGAAGGTTAGACTGGGCTGATGGGCTCCTGTCAACAGGTGGACTTTGGGAGGAGCCAGAGGGTATAAAAATTACCTGCCTCACAAGCTCTTTGAGCATTTTTAGACTTTTCTGGGGGAAGGCTTGGTGACATGGGCTTTTTTGCATCTTGTCTTTTGGGCTTTTTGGGTTTGGGGGCCTTCTGGATCTTGAAGTTTTGCTCTAGCCTGCTAAGGGGCTTCTTTGCCCTGGCCTTCGCTCACCTTTTGTCCTTTTCGCCCTGGCTCCAGCCTGCCTTTTGGCTCTCCTGCCCCAGCTGGCCTTGCTTGCTTTAACTTACTGGCCTTTGCTCCATCTGGGCGCTTGGCAGGATACTGGCTAACCTCCAAGCCTTCCAAGGCCCAAAAGGAACTTTTGAAGCTAGAGTTGTGTGTTCAATAACACAACAGAAACTAGCAAAGGGACTCAAGAAAACGCACATAAGAACGTGCCCAAAAGTCTACTCACATGGCCTGGTAGGTGTACTCACACAAGCAACAACCTTTGACCTTGGAACATCAGAATGAAATGCCTAAAGGAATGCAGAAGGATATTATAGCGAGCATTTAGGAGGAAAACACAATCTGAAAACACATGGAAATTAGTAATCTGCAGTTTTACTCATGTTGTGGTTTAGGAATGGTATTCTCTAAGTCTTCCCACTAAAACCACACCACCACACATTCTCCTTTCCCCCTCCAACTGGAGGCACAAAAGGTAAAGAGCACAGGTTGAGATAAAAACAGTTGATTGGAAACAGCAATGACATAAGAAAATGAACAACAACAATATTAATAACTAAAGGTATAATATAAAGAAACAATGTACAAGGAAGGTCCACAACAATAAACATATACTACATGGTTTCTCCCACCATGTTTTCTTGACAGGAAGGTAGCCCACCTTCCTGGAAGAGACAGAGAATCCCTTTCACCTAATCTCAGCAATGATATGAAGTGAAACAAAATAATCTTCAGGTCCTGGCCATGGCCCCTCCTGGATACTGCAAAAATTAGCTTTGTCTTGTCTGGAACCAGGACAGCTTGCAACAGTCATTCTAGTGAATGTATACACTTAATAGTCAGGAGACAAATTCTTTTCCTTTAACTTTACAAATTAAGACAGTTGAGCTAGCACGAGTGGTGGCCTTTGAAGATACTCACCTACCAATTCTTCAGCGAATCAGTAGACCACTACACTGCCATGTAGAAGTAACTTCAGCACATGCAATTACAGGACTTTGAAAACAGAAAAATCAACATAGGACAAGCCAAGGTAGGCTTGAACTTCACTGAGAGAGTTTTCCACATTTATCCATGTTTGGATAAACATTTAAAGTTTACCCAAAAAAGAGCTCAAGGAAACAGATGCGGTGTTTTTATTACTGTATAATACCAGTGTTGTAAAACAAGTTTTACTGAGTTTCCTTTAATAAGTACTACAAACACTTTCAGACTGATATAGAGCCCAAGAAAGAAGATGAACATGCAGTTAAATATGACTGTCAATGGATTATCAACTCCCCGAAATTATTTCTTTACTGCACAGCTCCTTTTACTGTAGTAGAAATAGTCCTACATTGTTGTCATTGGAAAATCAGAATTAGCTCTACAAACAAAAACAAATTCAAAAACAAAAGAAAAGGGGAAAATCATACTCTTCAATTATGAGATTTAAAAAGATTGATTTTTTCAGAAAAAAAAAAACTATTTATAAAGGTATGTGGTCTAACTTTAACTCCCTTGAAAGCAAAGCATGCTTCTCCTTCATTCCACAAGTTGACTTGCTACTATTCTCCAAATCCTGCTTTCACGATTGGCATGAAAATCCTCTTTGATTTGTGAAGTCTTTGAGGACCTTCTAGTTCACCTCTTCTTCATCAACATCATTGAAAAACAGCAGTTCCTTCCCATCCCTAAGAAACATATTCAGCAATTCAAAGAGAATGATAAGAGTGGCCAAAAGACTCTTCTTTGTCTCAAGTCACTGTTATAATTCATCAAACCACCTAATTCATCCAAGTAAATCTTTCCTCTATACTCTCAAGACTGAAAGATTTGGAAGATGGGAAGACAAGGGTCATAGTGACCTGTTAAATATAACTGAAATTGCATTTTTGTCCCTAATTTCTCCTTCTCAGCTTTCCAATACACATATTATCAGAATGAGTTAAAATATTAAAAGGAAAGCTTTCCGGCTCTGTTTAGAATCCTGGAAAACAGGAAAGCCATCTGTAGCACAACCTTTGATTTTTTAAATCTGCTGCTACCTCTGCTCCTTTTTTCTCAAGCAATTGTTACCTTCCAAAAATTACAAGTAATTTTCTTGAAAAATATTTCACACAGATTTGAGAGATTCCAATAGGTCTGTCTCCTTTCCACCTATCCACAGGATCTGAGGGGCATCCAAGGGCATATGTGGGATAAGCCATTGAAGAAATCTCCTCACTCAGCCAATGCAAAGAGGCAGAGAAAAATGCACCTAGACTTGTGTCAGTCTAGTTCCCACCCCAGTGCCACATCACAGCCACCTCCTTGCTAACTTTAAGCTAAAGCCATGTTTTCATTTGTGCATCGTGGGGGAACTGTACAAAAAAAGGTGCTTTCCCTAGTGCTTGTCATCCCCTTGATCCCAGTCTGCATAATCTGAAAACACGATTGCATAATGAAGTAGATCAAAACTGAAATTTAATAGAGAAGTAGGACTGCTTCTTTTGCACTTCTATCCCAAATAATTTTTATGCAGTTTCTCTGGTTTCCAATAAGCCAAATATGTCTACTTGAGCAGTTTGAGAATGTCTGACTTCTGAAAATGGTTTCTGACTCCAAATGTATGATGAGTTTGAACCCTTATGGTATATATAGTGTATATATAGTGTATATATAATATATATAGTGTATATAGGCAAAAATATGGAGTTCTATAAAGAAATTCAGTTAAACTTTAAAATTAAAATAACATCTATGAATTCTGACATTTCATTATATATTTTATAAGAAATAGTATTGCGTCATTTTGTAACATTTTCTTAGATTAGTTCCATCCTGGTTCTTGGATTCCTTTTCATGTCTTTCACACTGACATTAAAATATGTGAACATACTGTACACATCCTTAAAAAAGGTTGGATGACCCTCACAAATGAAATTAAATTGTTATCTTATTGCAAAGATGATCTCAACATTGGATGTATTTCCTGCTGTTAGCTCACTTGGAATGTTCTTGGCTGAGAGTCAAGGTCATTCTAATCCTGGCAAAGCTAAAAAATTGTATTTTAAAATTCCCATTGTCTTCTCTGTTCTTATAAACTGAGAATCCAATCTCTTGAATGCTGTGAATTATGCTAATTCTATTTAAGTTTCATTGACTACAATACTACTGCTGTGCATTATAATTAGCAGCAGTTTTGCCAGGGCACTGTATTGGGACACAAGAGACCAGAGGCTCTGCTAACACTTCTCAAGGGCAGGTTTTGACTCTCAATGGTGAGGTCCAAATGCAAAATCTTTATTCCGTTGGGGGCCTTTAAATGCTTCTGAAACATTGCAAAGGATATAAGAAATAATACTTTCCATAATTAAGTGGCTTTTGCATGCTGTTATGAATCAGTATTAATAAAAAATAACTAGTCCACACATGAGAAGATATAAGTTCTAACATCACTGTCATTGTAAAGACATGGGAGAAAACACTAATGCTACTTCCTAGACCTTTCTCACTTTTTTTCTTCTATTTTTTCCAAATTCCATATGGAAGCGGGGCAAAATCCTTANAATCAGTATTAATAAAAAATAACTAGTCCACACATGAGAAGATATAAGTTCTAACATCACTGTCATTGTAAAGACATGGGAGAAAACACTAATGCTACTTCCTAGACCTTTCTCTTTTTTTTTTCTTCTATTTTTTTTCCAAATTCCATATAGAAGCAGGGCAAAATCCTTTAATATTTTACCAAAAGAGCTAGCCTACTGACCCTAGCATCCTCAATCTAGTGCAAGTTTGGCAATTACTGTCAATCTTCATCATTCTTTTACTCACTGCTAAATATGTTTACTCTCAAGCTTGTCCAGGAAGTCTTCTGATGCACTCCATTTCCATCCCTTTTGAAGATGTACTTTTGCTGAAAAAGTTGCTTACTAAACACAGCACATTTGAAGATAAAAAGGAAGCAGTTTACAGGCCCTAACAGGAGGAAGAAAGATGATCTTAAATAGCAAATCACCTTCATTTAGCATGCCATAATTGTGTCAATCACAGCAATCTTCTCTTTAGGGAGCCAGCAGTCCATTTTCAGGTACTGAAAAGTACAATTTTGAGAATCCTAAAGCTTGCTGCTACAAGCTAAAGAAAGCACCTTTGCATTATTAACCAATTCCTGATCAATTTTGATCAAATGGCTGAGGAAATATTGAAGCAAAATAAAGAGTACCCTTTCCTATTTCTCTCTGAAAAGCACTATTTAATTTACTAGTCAAAAACTACATTTGTTGTATTTCTTTAATATATCTTTCATTGAAAAATAAAATTTGATGGATTCAGGTTACTATTCCTACAAACAATATTATAAACAGACCTGTGGGAGATTTATGTGGCTTCCTCACATTTGCAAATGTAAACTTAGCCCAGAGTTAGCAAGGGGATACATAAAAAAATTTATGAGTCTGATTGACATTGGTCTGAAATTCACCAGCAGAAAATCTAGGTGTACAGTTTCTGAACTGTCAGCCAATAAAGGATTTCAGGTTAATTAAAAGTTGAAAGGAAGGAAGAAAAATGTTTTGATCACAAAAGGTGTAGCAAATCTCCATTCTGGTGGATTCAATTGGAAATTTATTTTGAAGAATTTAAACAACAAGTGCCTGAAGTTCAAATTACTTGACATTGAGATAAAGGCTCTCTTTTTATTTCAGCTTTTAAAATAGTAAAGGGAATTTACATTCTTTAGTAGGAAAAGGCCAGTTTAACTTCTTGACAGATGTTGGGACTCTTGTTCTTTATTTAAATTGCATTTACATAAGTGCTGTTTTGAAGAAGCATCACAGATAGCCCGGTATTAGGACCTAAGTTGTGGTGACACCATTTTTTTTTCAGGATTGTTCTATCAGATATATTCCAAAATTAGAACCATCGTCATGATCCTAGCCTAGAAGACTTGACAAGCCAAAGATTACCTTCAATCCCCCTATGCTTAATTAGATTATCTTAACTTCAGTATACCTAAAAAAATATGACATGTAGAATATATATCATACCTTTACCTCAATCAACTTGTTTCTCTTTGGGAACACATAAGAGGAATACCAATTGTACTAGCTTGACACCAAACCAGTGGGAGATCCTAAGTCAGAACTACAGTTTAATGACAAAATTAAAATAAATGCAATAGTATAAACATTCTGACAGAGCGAGAATACAACCTGATGCCCTGTTCGTCAGGGTGTTGGTAGCAGGCCAATTAAATGGTGGCTGCAGTCCTCCTGGAGTGACAGATGTGGTTCTGTTGGAGCAGAAGAAGGGTGTAGTCTTCCTCTGAAGGTCCAGTGGTGGTGTCAAAGGCTCTGGTCTTCCTCTGGGAATCCAGTGGATAAAGCTGCCTGTGGTGTTCCAATCTTCAGATTACATCCAGGTAGGAATGTTTGGCTCCTGCTCCTGGGCAGAGTGTCTCACAATGGGATGATGTAATTTTACCAGTCATGGAGCAGGACTCAATGGCCAATTAGCAGAGATAGCTCCCAGGAGTTATGAGGGCTAGGTCATGGGAGAGATAAAGAAAACTGTCCCACCTGGTTTTAACAGATGGTGATAGAATACACACTTCTGGTTACATCTTACATTGTAACCTAAGACACCAATAAAAACTGTGTTAGCATAGAAACAAAGAAGAAAATTTTAAAGTGCTAGGAAGTAAAACTTTATAACGGTATTTAGCATTTATTTTTTCATGACATGTATCCAGTTATTAGATCTTAATTCTTCTCTTGACAAGCAAGAAATAAGATTACTAATCCAAATCTTCCCCATCACAACACATTCTAAATATTGTGCTGCTGGATTTCCCTCATAGCAACAAAAGCCAAAGGCAGCATAGAAGCGTACTAGATTTGACAAACGGAGAATGTAAAGAGTAGTTAGTGGCTTTTTAATAAAAGATAGAAACCTAATGCTTCTCTCTCTACTATGTCACAGTAAAATACAACTGATGATGATGTTGAAAGGATTTCCAGGATTAGTGTAGGAACCATGTCTCAAAACATGATGTTTAAATATTTCTTTCTAGACTATTTAATTTCTTCTACCAATGTCAACATTGTTAGAAAAGGGGAATTCAGTAAAAATTTGACAGAGAGACAATAAAAGGAGTAAAAATACTCAAGAATTCTCATTGTACCCATTTCTCCACAATGACAGCAAGTAATAAAGCTTCCATTTAACAGCATATAAATTTTTTTAAAAATAAGGTATGCATATGGGTACAACTGCAAGCTGAAATACAAGACTTTTGAAGTGCAATCTTATAGATTTCAGACTCTTCCCCTCCAAAGCACCATTCCTGAAATCTCAAAAACCCTCTTTAATGAAGAATAAGCTTCAAAAGAGGAACGAAATGAAGATACCTTACAAGTAGGTCAAATTATTTTTCCGTTCCATTCCACCTAATCTATATGAAAGTAGTTCTAATTATTTTCTTTGTAACCCAGCAGGCAGTAAATTAATTCCATTGATCAAGCTATAGGAAAGTAGTCCTTTGTGTTACAAATACCATCCCTTTATACAATTAAGTGCAAATTACATGAAAATGCTGCAAAGTCCCTTGCTTTACTAGTGTTAATGTTTTTGGGAATTTATTGTAATAACTATTCGTTGCATATATTTCATATTAATAGTATAATAATATTTATATTTGATAATGGTAATATATTTGAAAGTGTTTGATGTTGATTTTACTATATCTATAATGATTTTTGATACAAAACCCTTCAGGTTACTCTATTCTTTTTGTGAGATTTTGAATGCATAAGGCTGGAAAATAGCATAGAGGATTTGAGAGGAAGTGTGCAGTGCATATTGAACTAGAGACATTTTTCTTCAAAGCATGACATTCTCCAGGAGATATACAGTGGTTTGTTGGGAAAAAAAAAGTCACCAAAAAATTCAACAAAACAACAAAGACTCTGAGATGAAAACAAATTAAACACATTTGTTCTTATTTTGAGTGATAGCAAGACAATAGAAGTGAATTTAGGTAGTTACATTGCTATTCATCAGGGCAAGAACCAAAACCAAGACTACTGAAGAAAAATATCTAACACAACTTATCCTGAAATTTCCTTAACCATATGCAGTATTAGTTTAGCAACTACTTTTTGTCAGACTAGCATCCCACCAAGGATTCAAACCCACCCCCAGAAGGTGCAACCTGGCTTTCAGATCAGAAAAGGGAACAAAAGGAACAAAATTGGCATTGTGCTGCTCCTCCCTCAACTGCAGTACAAAAAGATAAGCTTCAATTTGGAAAGTATCCTGATACAAAGTACGCTCTGAGCTCTGATACAAACACTCACTAACAGCAGGGAAGCAAAAGCTTTTTTCTCAGGTCCACTGTGATAGTTAACTTCACCTTGCTACTATTTTAGAACACAGGAAAAGTACTTAGGGATTGTTTTCCAATAATAAGATGGATTGGTAAAATCGAACAAAAAGTACAAAATATAATAAAAGACCAGAAGATGGTGTGCTTTATGAAGTTATTTGCTGACTTTGCAACTTAAAATAGAAGGTCTCACCACCATGATTTAGCCCTGGAGCAATGAGCAAAGCACAGCCCAAACAACTCAGATACTGAAAAGAGAAAGAGCACTGACCTCCTTCAGCCTAACACAATTCAATTCCTTGACTGTACATAACTCAGAGGACCTAGTCCTGTTTTGCATTTCTTTTCTTAGCTCTTTCGGGTTTTCTTTGTGTATTTTACTCCTTTACACATTTCCTGTGTGTGTTTTTACTTATTTTTCTCTACCTTTCTATCTCCATGTTATTTCTATATCTCTCTTGTATCATGGTTAAATTTTTAATATTGATTATTTGAACTGCCTAGCTACCAAGTGTATCTGTCAGAAGAATATTCCTTCTGAGAAAAAGCTGAGTCTGTGATTCTTTCCAGTTGTCCACTTCTGATCTAAGATTATACTGGGTATGTCACTCCTATAGGCTCCTCCAAGAGCCATTTCTCCCTCTTGCCACATTACTATTTTTGTTTGACTTCTTAAATTGTGGAAGTTAGCAAGCTGCTTAAGGAGTCCATCCCTCTCCGAGATAGCCTTATTAACACTGAAATTACTTTCTTCACATCCTCATGTTTTTAGAAATGGCATATAGACTGGGTTTTTCAAGTCACTTGGGAGGTGACAGGGGAGCACAGGAGATGATGTCCAAATGTTTCCTCACTATAATCACATTAGTAAAGCTTGTGTTTGATTTGTTCTAAACTGTTTGTGTATTGTCACACACTTGGACTCCACAGATTGTCCAGCAGTTCTTTGAATCTTTCTTCGACTACTTTCTCACTAGTTGTATGGAGAAAAGAGACAGCATGTCCTAGGTTTTACCTCATGGTAACAGAAGCCAGCATAAGAGAACCAGTAATTACTTTTCCCCACATTCGTTCAAAAACGCCAGTGATGTATGAAGATTCCTATTGATTTTCTGAGTTTTCTGAGCATTCCCTTAGATTGGAATGCTTACTGAGGAAATGTACTGAGATCTCAGTGAGAAATAAACTTCTTCCTCTCTCTTACATCACAATTTTAATCTTCAGTTGCTGATTTAGAAGCATTGTTTTCAGAAGTGGTGGCCTACAGAGGAACAGCATGCAAGGTGTCTTGGGATGGCCAATTGTTTTTTATTTAACAAACAAATTTGGGGAAAAGATAGGCAAGAGATCAAGCACAGAAATCCTTCTTCAAATCATGTTGACACAGGTTTGATACTGTTGCTCCTAGCACCTTAAATATTTCCAAATAGTCTCACTTCTACTACTGCATTATTATTTTAGCCCAAAATAACTCATGGCCAAACTAATACAATCTATTTACCTGGCATTAATTCATTGCACATGTCTTATAGGAAATTAAGGAAACTTATGTCACTAAATATGGCAGTTGGCTTATATCTCCAGCTCCATAGACATCTGTATGTTTTCAAAACCACAGTATTAACTGGATATCACCTTAACTTTGAAAAAAGTTCATTCTCTCTGCACTTAAGCTTTCATCTGCCAATGTCTTACTAGGGCTAAGATTAGATACATGCATGAAAATAATGTCAAAAACAATTACTATTTCAAATAAGACAAAGGGAAGAGTAAAGGAAACCCTACTGAGTATAATATTAATGTTGCAAAAAAATAGCAAGTAACGTTTATCCATAATATCTTATATTTTCTTTTAACAACATAGTTTGAGACAGCATTTCAGCACCATCTCTCCTTGTTTTAGAGCCTCTTATCCTTTAAGAAAATTATGCATATGTCTGTAGTCAGCATCAAATAGAGTTCCCAAGAAAGGATTTTTAAAACCCAGAAAATTATTTTTTAATGTAGTGAATGGCAACTGTGACTAAAGCAACATAAGAATTCTAATAATGCTAAAAATCAGTGGGCTTGCTGCAAAGATGCTATCAAAAGTGTTGCCTTTGTTTTTCTTTTCTTTCAGCAAATAAAGTACAAAAAGCTGGGCTAATTTTCTTTCATAGCCTCTTTGTAGATCCCTTATGTTCCCCCCATATTCAGTGGGGACAAGTATATCAATTGTGGAGCTCCTTTTCTCCCAAAATAAGACATCTAAAATAGCTCAAGTGCTTATTCTCTTCTATTTGCCTCCTTTAGCATTGCAGTATCACAGAATAACTTGAGCTGGAAGGGATCCACAAGGATCATCAAGTCCAATACTTGCCCATGCACAGCATCATCCCCAAGAGTCACACCACGTGCCCAAGAATATCGTCCAAATACACTTCTTGAACTCTGTCAGGCTTAGGCTGTGCCCAGCTCCCTGGGAAGCCTGTTCCATTGCTCAAGCACCCTCTGGGTGGAGGACCCTTTTCTAACAGCCAGCATAATCATCCCTTGACAAAACTTCAGGCCCTGTTATTGGTCACTACAGAGATCAGTTTCTTCCCCTCCTCTTCCCTTCATGAGGCAGTTGAGTTGTAGACTCTTTCTCCTCTTCTCCAGCTTGAACAGATCAAATTACCTTAGCCACTCTTCACTCTTCAATGCAAAATCTTTCTAAGATTGTACTTTAACCAACTAAAAAACCCTCAATATAGAAGGCAGAACATCTGCAGATCCCAGATACCACTGAATAAATCCCCAGACCAAATCTGAGCAGCTTTAAAGAAGTATCCAGATGTGACTTGAAAAGGAGTAATATACTAAGGTGCATCATTAGCATATAATGACATCACAAGCTGAAGTTCAGTCTGTTGTCTCCATTTATTCCCATACTCTTAAGAGTCAGTTTCTGTCTCCATCTTTCCCGAATCCTGAACAGAAATAAGATCATGGTTTCTACAGGATTTGTGGCTACTCCTGCACATCATTCAGACTTCCTCTTCTATTGACTGTTCCAAATTGTAATATTCAAGTCTAGGTATTCTCACTATGGTCTTGGGCAGTTTTCACATGATTGGTCCTTCATCCCTAAAACTAGCTTTTGTATTAACTATACCAAAAGAACTAAATGGTCCTTCCTCATGATGTTTTAAGCATTTTAACATCTTATTATAAAAACGAGCATTTTAAATTGTGATCAGTCTCAGGAGACTATTTTCAAAGCTAACAAATTTTAGTTTTCAGTATGCTCTACAACTCAGTAATCATTTCCGCATAAAAAAACACTGTATTTTGAAATTTACTTTGGGAACCGAATGCTTTCTTTACAGCCTAGGTTTTTTATCTGTCACAATTACTACCATCCAAACGTAACACAAAAAGTCTATCAGGGAATTCTAATACACGCCTCTTTCAGAGAAGCCCTCCAAATTCAGCATTGTGAGCCCTGACATAACTGGTATGTATTAAAGTTTCATACCTCTCTCAATCAACAACATCATCTAATACTATTAGTCTGAAGCCCATTTTTCTGCAAAACTCTGCAATAATCCAACTCAATGAAGCAAGGGCCAGCCAGGGCAAAAATGAGGGCAAAAGAGCCAAACAGCAGGCTGAGCCAGGGTGAAAAAGACCACCAAGAGCTTGTGATGCAGTTACTTTTATACCTCCTGGCTCCCCCCAAACTCTGCCAGCTGACAGGCCACTGGCCCAGTCCAACCTTCCACTGCCGCCCATTAGTGGAGACCTTTCATCATCTGACTCCAGAAGCCTCTCTGGAGGGTACAGTGCTTTGGTGTTCCCTGCTGACTGCCTGTCCCATCTGATACATGAAAGTGTTGCCAGGCAAAGTGACCCTAGAGACAAGGCATTCACCCATCTTCTCCTAGCTGACTCCTGCAAGTGCCACATGTACAACCCCTCCCCCCATCTGACCAACAGTGTTGAGACAGAAACCAATATGAAACTGGCCCCTCACAGTTACCATTTTTATTTTTCCTTTGATGCCAGAACTGCAGAAGGTTACTGTTGCAGTGTAGCGCCTCCTACAGGCAAAGGCTGAGACCAGGAAGAAAGGTGAAGCTGACTTTGTCCCCCTTAAAAGGTGAAGGGCCCAGGCATTCTTTCCCAATTTGGAGATGTTCTGAGCAGGGACACTTTATTGGACTTCCTGGACATCACCCCACCCCTGGAGCTACCTGATTGGATGACTGCCATAGCCCTGCCTGAGCCATCAGTGATAAAAAGTATTATACCCAAGACCTCGTGGCATTTTGGGGGTGTGTTGCAGAAGCATAAATCTATAGTCTCTGGCACAGCTTTTTCTCAGTAGAGAGTTAGTTATTTTGTAAGTTAATAAACCTTTTTGTTTCCAGCACCACCCGAGATGTCTTTCCCACTCTTTTTAAGCCGTGAGTATTTGTAAAATAAAGCCCAAACGGGGATGGGACCTCTGAGAGCTCATAACACCTGGCTCAAAGAGAAATCTCATTAGATTGCAGTCATATTCTGTTTCAAAATCTTGGAGCTGAAAAGGACCAATGCCAGGCACCAGCACATTCTCGGACTGACTGAACACTGGAAAGCATCTTGGCAGAGATACAACATCCTGTTGATCTCAGGCTGACCATGCATTATCATTCTTTCTCAGGAATAAGAGTTACACTCAGTTAAATAATAAAAAATATCACAGATAGTTTTTTGTGATAGTACTGGAAATTATTAAGGTGGTGCAATTATCCTCCATAAAAAGATCGGATATCCAATCTACATAATGTGATTAAATGCTCCTGAAATTCAACTTGGGAAGATCATGAGTGATCACTTGGAAAAACCTATGCATAATAGTACATCGTAATCCAGACATACAAAACCATATTGTTAAAATAATGCCCTTTAGCACACTACCTAATTTCAAAGTATTTCAAAATATTACAAGTCTAGAATCTAATGCAAATACTTACTCGCACTGGGAAGATTTCCTCTGAATAATGCCAGGAGTTTCTGAAGAACCTTTTAAAGGACAGCTTCTGAAACATGGTGCTGTAGCAGTTGCATCTCAATGTGGAGTCTTATTTCAAGACTGAAAACATCTGCAATTCTCTCTCCTAATTTTAATTGAATTATTTTCACAATGCTTTTCTTAAGTACTGCCAAATACCTTGAAATGCACCGCATCTCAGTATAAATAAGTTCATTTTCCCCCTGGGAGCCAACAAGCTAATTAGCAAGGTAATTAATAAAAAATAGCTGGAAGTCTATATTGGACTTCAATTACAAAACCAAATTTTGAAACACCTTTCATCCAAAAATAATCTTTAAATAATAATCAGTATTTTACTTACTACAGTCTACAGACTTTTACCAGAGCTGGTCTTGAGATTGTATATTATGGTACTCTTGAATTCTTTACACTGGTTTAATGATTTTTTTCTGCAATTATTCCAAGAAAATACAGTCTCCTAGATCGTTTCTCATTCTACATTACATAAGTCATACGTAGCATCATATTTTCTACTATGTGACATACTCCAGTTGGTTTGGATTCCCTTGTGACCTCATAAATTTTCAAATAATGGAAATCACACACACAAGAGCAAGTGTCACTTAGTTTCTTTTGTAGATATATTTCTTTTGTGCACCAACATACATGTCCTACAAATACTACACCATAAAGACATTGCACCATTGCCCTTTCTGTTTCACCAACATACAATAAATTCTATTTGAAAATTGCAGCATTGGGTATTTTTTAATTTGAAAATATATATTTAAGAAGTCAAACAAGAGAATTCAGTTGTGTTAACTACACATAAATGTTTAGAACTTGCACATCAAGTATTTACCTCTGTTCACCACTGAATAAACACTGACCAGAGATCTTTTGTGAATGTGCAATTCCACCACAAAATTTATGAGGCTTTTTGCTTGTTTCCTTGCTATCCTGCCTTGGGCTGCTTTAGATGTAGAAAAATATCTTGTTCTCTATTTCTGCTTTTAGAGTAATTCAAGATGGAAAAATAAAAAATTTAGAAGAATATGTATATGTATCAGTTAGTCAAACTGAGTTTTAAAGTTTCAGAGTTCAGATCATGTTTGGGGTAAGAGCAAGGATGAGCACTTGTGTGCAATGCAAGCCATCTACCCATCACTATCTTAGCACTTACATATATTTTTCTTTTACTAAACTGTTTTCTTTAAAGCAGTTCTCACACAGACATTCATGGGGAATGGCTGACACCTGTAGATAATTTCAGGTCCATTAGGGATCTTAAATTATGATCAGACAAGTGCAACTACACTGTCTGCAATTCCAGAATTTTCCTGCATATTATTTACTGTTTGTTTCGTGTTTAGTGCTGAGTAAATGTACCAGAATCAAAACAAGGAAGGGAACTGTTGGGGAAATTCAATGGTACCCCTTGAAGAAAATTACACACATATTTGTGCTGAAATACAAAATTTTAATGAGCATTGCATTGAGCAGAGTCCTACTAAAATACACATCTCTTCAGAGTCTGCAAAAATGTGCCACAAGTATATTTCCTATACACATTTGCACCAGCACCAATCCAGAGAGCAGTTGCATGGGACAAGTCAGCCCAGCCCTGGATTCATCCCCCACACCAATTCTGTTGTCCGAAGGTGACTGTTGGCTTGGATCCTGAATACTCAGATTCTAGGATGATTCACAAGACAATTCATGGAGGACAGCTTCACTCTTGCAAGGAGTCTGTTATGTCTCTGGCATTCCTGCTTTCAGCCACTTTAACTCCTTGCAACTGGGCCTCCTTGCTCTCCCTCTATGCAAAACCATTCTTTTGTCACAAATTACCACAGATGAGCACTTACAAATAGAATTTCTTCTTAAGAAGTAAATGCTAACTGAAGTATTATCCTGAACTATAATGTGCACTTCTAGGCTGAAATCCATATCTCTCTCTCTCCCCCCACCCCCCATTCTTTCCCAATTTCCCCAGTTTCCATCACCTTCCAGAGCCTCTAACCTAACAGGAATTTGCATTGATTTGCAAGTTTTTTGCTTCTAGCCATTTTCCACAAAGAAGAGGTAGAAAACTAGAGTGAGAAAGCCTCACTTTTGGCTTCCTGCTTTCCACAAAAGGGGTTAAGCTAATGTGCTTCGTATTTTTTTTTCCCAGGAGGGTATTCAAGTACTGAGAATAACACAGCTAAAAATTTCACACATCTCTCGGTCTGACTGCTGTGGATAAAGTGCTACAATGTTCAATTCATGCCCAGACAGGTGCTGAGTGGTGGCAGGTTTTTAGGCCACAGAAATGTTTTCCTTGGCAGTTAGCCCCACATTCCTAATTCCATCCAGCATGCTTTCACTTGGGACAGAACAATAACACATTGCACCAAGAGGCCAACCAGTTAGCCATGAAAGGCTGGCATTTACTAGAAAAACAAAACTGCTTCATCACATAATCCTACTCTCAGATCCAGAACAGAGGGGCAGGAGTTAGGAATCTTCTAGCTGCATTTTGTTATCTAGATTTTTCTAACTAGAGAGCTGGCTCATTTGCAACAGGTATCTGGCAGAGACAAATCAGTTCTACTTTCTTCTATCAGCACATGAACTCTGAAATACCAAGTCTGTCAAAGCAACACTCACTGTAGTGGGCTTGCCAAATACTAGCCAAATGCTGGAAAGAGCCTAAGTAGTATGGTTGCCCACTTTCTGTTGTAAAGCCAATGTGCACATTCAAAATAGTTTATTGACAATTATCCCATTATTGGATTCACCTAAATGATAGTTGTCCTTTGGCTTAGTCCATGTACGTTAATTTTATATATGCCTAGAGTTGTGCTTTAAAAAAATATATCCTATAGTCCACAGCTGGAACATAATATTTAACCACTGTCAGAGTTATGATTAACGAATCACAGGATGGGTAAGGTAGGAAGGAATCACAGTGGGTCAATCTAGTCCAACTTCCTTGTTCATGATGTCCACAAGCTCACTCAGTACCGGTGTGTGCATCCCATCAGGGCCCATGGACTTAGGGTTGTCAAGTTTGAGCAAATGGTTTCTAACCCAATTGTCCTCAATCAAGGGAAAGTCCATTTTCCTCTAGACCCTCTCCCTGGTCTTTTCAGTCAGGTTTCCCAAGGGCTGGCCCTAGCAGTGAAGACTGAAGTAAAATAAGTGTTAAGTATCTCAGCCTCACAACAGTGACATTCTTCCCAGTCTGCCATTTAATCCTAATCCATAAATTTTTAAATTGCTCATCATCCTCCCAGAGGATAATCATCCTCTCCAAGAGTAATATAAAAATTTCCATTTCCTTGTCCTGTGTTTAGTTGTATGCTTACTTTTCTGCTTGTGAGGAATTTTCCATTAAACTTACATTAACGTGCAAATAAACACTATGTTCCTCCTGCACACAATTGTACCTCTGGATAAAAGAGAGTTTCTGGGAATGGAATTGGAGACAAATAAAATCCTGAAGTCTCATTCTCAGTGTGAAGAATATGCAGCAGAGTTAACACTAAAGGTTGCTGAATTTAACCTTCATGACAAAGGCATTGGCCCAATTAAAGGAAAAGATGTCTCCGCTCTGCATGTAAGAAAGTAATTCCATTATTTGTTTTAGCTGCAAAAAGAGCAAACCTCACCTACTACCCCTCAAAAAGACATATTCATGCTAGAATTTCTGAAGACTCGGACAAGACAGACATGTCTGAAATAAAATCACAGAGTTTCTATTCTGTGCTGTTGCCACAGCTGACATCATGCATTAAGAAATTCATTAAGCCTGACTACTTTAATTGTATGCCACAGTGCAAAAAAACAGCATTAAGTTTTAACAACTCAGACACTTTCAAAAAAGAGCACTTCAAAATTTTAGAATACTCATTCAAAACAACTTTCTAGTGACAGAAAAGCAATTAAATTTAGAGTCAATGAAGTTTCTCAATCCTACACAGCAGCATTTTAATTAGCAAATTAAATTAAAATCAAAATTCTAAAGAACAAACAGCACTGCAACCTGTTATCTGTAATCTACAGGAAGAAAACAGAGTGAAAATGTGGGGAGGAAATGCAAAAAGTCTTTTGGGTTCAGCATGGTTAGAGAGGCACTGAGGAATGAAATTAAGACTTGAATTAAGTCTTGAAAATCTCCGAAACTGAAGAATGCAGACTGGTACAATTCTGTCCCTTAGAATTATGTCAAAAAAGGAACAAAAAGTACAACACTGCCTCTCACTGGGCAAGCAATATTGATTTTACACTATCTAGTAAATTACAGCAGTGACCCAAACCACCTCTGCCGCCTTTCATCAGAGTAGTGATATTTGCTAAAACCTCTCAAAGCCTGCATGTTCCATTCAGTTTTCTTCAAACTAGTGGCAGCACAGCTCCAGCTTGTTACTGCAGAGTGCTTCTTCTTGACATGGCTTCCATATAGACTTAACCTGTTGAATTCTTTGCTTCACTTACACAAAAAATATTTTACAACAGGATAAAACAGTACCTTCTAAGTACAACAAAAACAATTGTCTGACAAACAAGCATAGCATAACTGAATGGCAATTAAAGTAACAGGCTGAATACACTCCACTCATAGGAATCTTTTCCAATCCAAGCATCAATATAAATTCCAGCTTCCCTTTCTTCTGTCCTCATACCACTCCCCAAAAAAGAAACTGACCATATAGGGACTAGAAAACATAAATGTCCCATAAGTGCACTGAGCCCATGTAAGAGACTGGAAAGCTACCTTTTCAAACCCAGCACCCAGATGCTTGTTCAAAAGCCAGAAGCAAGAGGGCTTTCTCAGGGCTGTTTGTCTTTAAATGCAATTTCACAGAGGCATATTCAGCTCTCTTAAGTGGTTTAACAGGGTGTCAATATTCAAATCTAGCCAGCTGATTGGCTCTGTCAGGTCCAAAGGAACCTTACAGGGAATCACTTTTGTAGCTGGTGGATTTCTTTTTTTTCCCTTAACTAAAATCAAACTACGTTAAACTACAACAAATTTACACCCAAATTTCACATTTTCTAATTTGCATCCAGGGATCTGAGATAACATTTATCCAGAAAACTGTGACTTAATATGAAGCCACTTTTCAGATTAACTAAAAAAACCCAAATCACTGTCATAGCAACTCCAGATGAATTTTAACTACTAAGAGCCAGAAAAGGTTTTGGGCCAGAAAGTTCTTGCAAGCAACCCCAAGGGTCAGAAAAAAGTTCAAAACAGCTGAAATAAATGAGAAGATTAGATGACAGAGTTTTTAAGACACTTAGCAAGTCCAAATGTTTGGATTCAAGACTCAAAATGCAAACAAATTATTTCCTATTGAAAAGGCAAGAAGAAAACTTTGCACAGACATGCAGGCTCTAATATATCTTTTATGATACAATATGTCAATCTGTGATTCTGCTACAGGCAGTATTCATAATACAGACTATATCACGATTTCCAACAGCCTAACTAGCAAATTCTCCATATGACTTCTCTCAAACTTTTCTTCCAGAAACAGAAATGAGACCCACTCTGCCCTATACATAGTTTCGATTAAACAGCTTTTTTAAATCCTGGAACAACATCAAAATTTTAAGACTATCTCTTCCAGCCTCCTGAACACAAGGCAGCTGATTTCTCCTTCTAATTTTACTAAATAATATTAGAAGGGGAAAAAAAAAATCTTTACTACTCTTCCTCTAAAAGCAGTAATTCTGCAATGAAATGTCAATGCCTGAAGATTAAGTGCTAGGACAGCACCAGACAATTTTATATGCTGGTAGAAAAAGCCCAATTTTGTATTCATACCTCCTCAACCCAAAATGGACAGTGAACAGTCTAAGAAAAATGACAAACAGAAAAGCACAACAGCAGAGGCTGCTGAGCAGAGCTGGTTCTTCTGTTTTGCAACAGAGTTTTGAATTGTGTTCTCTACTTAAGCAAGAAAAAAAAAAAGAACCTTTAGAGTGTTTTCACAAAAGATAATTACATCAAATGTTTATGTAATGACAAAATAGCATTCTTTAATGAAAGTTCATTTTGCCAGAAATGTTTCTATTGGCTCAATAGGAATTGGTACTGGCAGTAAGATAAATAATTTATTGAGGTTTTTTTTTCTTCAGTGACATGCAAGGAGCAGGGCAGAACTTCAATATCTCAATCATAAAATTCACCTCTCAGGATTTCTTCAGAGAACTGTAACTAACAGAGGAAGCAAATAACCCATTTAAATCCACATACGCACAGTTTATACATTATCCAAATGAAGACATTAGCACTTTGTCATTTATGTCCCAAATATTTACATTCGTAAGACTTTGGACTCACAGGCACCTATGATTCTCACAGAAGTGAATCAATGAGTAAATTTGGTTATTAAATAGGTCAAAAATGTCAGTCAAATTTGCAGATACCTCCTTAAGTCTTAAAAATTCTTCTTTTCTTTCAGTATTGGAATATATGACTTAACCCCAATAAAGAGATCCTGTTTGCAAAACATGTCTTCCCTTAAAACAAAGATTAAGAACTATTTGGTCCTGATGATCAGACTGCATGTGCACACATCATCTTAAAAGACAAAAATATAAAGTAATAGAAGAGTACTTCATAAAAAATTATTTGTCATGTTGACTTGAAATAAACAGAATCACACCTGGCACTTTATTATATAACTAAGTTTACTCACATTCCAGTGAAAAATTAAAGATACCCTGGGAGGCTCTCTAATAATTTCCTATTTACTTCAATGTTCATCTAAGGAAATACAGAGGGATCATCCCACATAAGGCAAAGATGTATAAGGACTACTAATTTGTCATGGTTGTCCACAACCATGTCAGGACCGACACAATACCTTTAGAGAGCTAAAATCTGTTCAAGCAGCTTCTCTCAGCCTTCTGTTTTTTTCTCCAGACAGCAGACTCAAAGACTCCAGTACACCTTCACAGCTCAGCAGGCAAACCTCAAAAATTCTCAAGCTCAGCCAGGGCCTCTTTTGTAGGGCTTGTCCTTATTGGCTACACCTGTGCCCCACCAAGGGCCAGACTGCTTCTAGTCCCCTTGTAATTAGTACAGCCTGCCACACCAAATAATTTAGGAAAATACATTATTTCAGTATTTAATAAAATTTAATCAGAATAAGGAAATATTAACTCAAATGTAACATCTTTACATTTTCTAAGAGCTATTTTGTATTAATTTAATTGCAACTAAGAAATTAAGTCTTCCTACTGAAAAGTGGCAAGGCTACGCAATTTACTCACAACAGTCTCCTGAATAAAATGCAGGTTTTTATCCCCAAAGATATCTATGAGCTCAAATAGTAACACATCCACATAAGTTCCTAGATTTTATATGTGGAAGAAATGTCAAAATATAATTCTATCATTCATAGTCAGATAGCATGAGGCCCTCAACGTGACTACTTTTGCAGTAGGACATGCACTATCTATCCGTCCTACTGCAAAAGAAGCAGAATATACATCAGGAGTTTCTTTTCTGCTATATTTTACAATGAACTAAGCACAGAATGTTTTCGAGTCATTGCTTTAGAAGCTATAATTCTTATAGATTCCAGAGAAGAACCTTAAGTGGGTGTAATTTCAGATTTCCAGTTTTAATTTAGCAGCTTTGAATTATAGATCAGTTTTTTCTGAAATTAAAAGTTCTAGTGGTTCAACAAAACAAAGAAAGTTTTAACATGTCTAAAAAGTTAGTGTCCTTGTCTTTGACTTTCTCAGAAAGAGTAGGAATATTTCTATCAGGCCTAGTAATTACAGGAGAGACAGGATATTAAAATTAGAATACTCTAACAGAAAACAAATGAAGCACTATCTATATATGCAGTGCAATACCCTTAAACAGGAACTTCTATGGTGTCTGTGTTTACTAATATGATGGAATGTGATTCATTACAGCACAAGACTGAGAGTAAAATCCATTTTTTGCTCTATTCAAATCTCCAAGAGAAGTTTACACCATAAAGTCCAGTAGTAGATATAGTATGTAGTAATTGTGCAAGTTGAGTGTGCTGTAACCAGTTACAATTTGACATCTTTGTCAAATATTGCACAGAAGCACATTCAAATTTAGGGTAGTCTGGTTCAGCTATTTGCCAAGAATTGGCCATTTTACAGAAATACTGATAATGTAATGAGAAAGCAATTCTCTTACATTCTGTGGAAGTCATACCCTCAAACATGCTTTATTTTTTTTATAATAATAAAACAACAAATACGGTTTGAATTATTTCTTCATTAATGCCTGGGTTAAGTTAGAATCAACATCTTACTCGTGTATGGCAAAGTAATCGAGAAAATCTTTTCAACTGCCTTTTTTTGCTTGTTTAAATACACTGTCCAAATAGGTTAATTTTGTCCACTTGGAACAATGTATTTTACTGAAACTACTTTTTCATCAATTGCAAGTTGCTCTAAACACAGATCTTAATTTCAGTTATAAAATTAATTAGCCATAAAGCCAAATACCCAGAAAATACATACAGTATGTGACCTCTGTTCCCTGACCATCGTCCCACACATCCAGTGTACAAATAGCTCCATGCTGTTGTGGCATTTGCCTTAACTACCCACACTTCATATAGCAATACACACAGTGACATGACATAACATTCTTAATGGAAAGGTTCAATACAGCAATTAAGCTAGAAATATGCTCAGTTAAATCTTTGGACATTGTGTGCATGGTATTTTCACTCACAGTGTGAGAGAAACAGCACAGTAAAGCTTTGATTAAAAGTCAAAGCTGACTGGAGACACAGGAAACCAACAACTACGAGAGAAGTTCTGCACTGAAAAGTGGTTACCAACAGCTGCACTTGGCAAGTAAATGGAGTTGATCACTGTATATGTGAAAGCATATTTGGTAATCTCTGCAGAAAAAAAAAAAGAAAAAAGAAAATACGAACTTTTGTCAATTCTGCATATATAGAGTACATGTCTGACATCTTTGAAGACAGAAGTGTAAAAAAAAGAAGGTAATATAAGATAAGGATAAGGTAATGTGCTTGGAATAATAAGTATTTAGGATAACACTAAGCCATGGCAAATTCTCTGTTCTGCCTCAGGTGTTTAGTGACGTCCAAATGAGTGACCTAGATTATTTCTACTAGTGAGATTATTAGCAGAACAAAGTATGCCATTATACATTGCATGAAGAGTTCATTTCTGCCCATTCTGCTCGTTGTACTTTGTAAAAGCTGAACTGAGCATATCTGTGTGCATACAGCACTATTGCTTCCACACAGCCCTCTGTCCAACCTTTATAGGGGGTGCAGACCTGCAAATATGGCCCCTAAACTTTCGAAAGTACTCCTGAATGTACTGCATGCCTGTGTGGAAATAATCCAGGGGATGGTATAGTCTGCCAAATTTAAATTCTTGAAAACAGACTCATTAGCCCAAATCAATGTTTTAGCTCTAAGCATTTCAGGCTAGCCTAAATGTAACGTTCCCATACAGGCATGATAAATATTTGTTTTGCTCCTCAGAATGTACATGAATTGTTATTCTGTCTCACCATCTACTCACAGAGTTCCTTACTAAGCTTCTGTTGTGGAATCTGTACTAAAGAAGCACAGTCCAGAAAGGCTCCTGCTTAAATCCCAAGGCTTGGTGTGCAGAAAAGGTCATTAAGTGGAAAAAAAAATACACCCACAAAAAACAAAAAACCACAAAATTTTCTTTTTACAGAAAAAATTATGAAATTCCAGTGCAGGTAGAATTCTTTGGAAAGTTACCTTTCAGAATTCATCTGCTGTGGGAGAGTCCCTGAAAGATATAATCTACCATTATGCAGATATTGGAATTAAATATATGATGAAGAATTTTAGATGAGAAAATGCCTGACTGGAGTGAAAATAATAAAGAAAATACTCTGAAGCAGAAGGAGAGTATTTGGGCTCTGATTTGTCCAAAATGAGGGCTGTACCGTGGTTAGTCCTGGATGGATGGACATTGAGAGAGAGGTGTACTAAAAGGACCAAACTTTCCCAGTTAAGGGGGTTCTGATAAGTATTTTTAAATATTTTTAGCAATATTAATTAGAATATTTTCTACATTTAATGCTCTTCAGCAGTTAAAATCTATCACAGATCTCAGGATGGTCTAGCATCATATTGTCTCCAATACAATAAGAAAGTGGCTGCAGCCCCTGCATTTCCTACTTTACACGGGTCAGCATGACCCACTGGGCAAACATGAAGCAAGACCACCTGCTACAGAAGGTAGCACTCTAAATCACTCAGAGGCATTCTGGATTATAAAATTAAGAGTGTCCTTACTATCTTTATGCATTATATAACAATCTATTTGGTATTTTTTCTTGCTGATTAGTCATTAAATAAGATTCTGAAGTTCATTAAGGGAAACGAAATAAACTTCAAAAAGCACACACTATATCTGCCTTCTCATTGACTTCCGATGCTGGGAAGGAAACAAAACACAAAAACCAACTTGCAACATGAATCTAAGCACCCAATAAATTTTTGGAAATATTTTTGTGAGAATTTTCTATAAAACCTTGTGTAGAATTAATTTCTGTAAATTTCTGGTTGGTTCATAGTCCAAACACATTCAAAAATATAAGGCTATATTTTCAATCAAAACAGGTAAGTGTGGCCTAATGAAGCAGAGAAATACCAGCAAATAAGGGATACGCTTTTTACACTTGGACTTTTCTTGGTCTAGCCCAACTGACATGCAGATATGGGTTGGAGACTGAAATGTTGTTATTTATGGAAAAAATATCTTCATGAAGGACTACTGCCTGTCATAGCAAAACTGTGTAACAGAAACTGAAGACCACCAAACCCTGACTAAGGCATTACACTGCTCCTTGATGGCGATAATATAAAGTGACTCAAGTATGGGCTGGGGGAAGAAGAACACATTCACAGAGGAATCAAGCTTTGCACCCTTGTGGTGGAGACTGCAGCCCCAGGGCTATCAGCTGCCCAGATGGAAGAGACCCCTACACCGAAGGAGGGGGGGAGGAAAGGTCTTGGGTTTTAAAAAAGCCTCCAGCCAGAGGCAGTAAACACCCATCCTCTGTTGTGCAGAGGAGCTCAGCTCTGGGGCTCCTTCACCCCAGGAAAAGCCTCATCCACATGAAGGACAGCAGAGGGGGTGTGGTGACCCATCAAAGGACCCCCCAAAGGAGTGCCCAGACCCTGCAGCAGAGCACCACAACATGATGCAACAGATCCTCAGTGTGGAAAGTTACAGGGTCAAACTGGCTCCCTGCACGGGAGATGCGTGGGTGCTCCCACCTGGCCCAAATGTCTATTAATCCATGGAATTCTACACTTTTCAGCAGCAGGAGGTGGGGGATCCTCANCATGAAGGACAGCAGAGGGGGTGTGGTGACCCATCAAAGGACCCCCCAAAGGAGTGCCCAGACCCTGCAGCAGAGCACCACAACATGATGCAACAGATCCTCAGTGTGGAAAGTTACAGGGTCAAACTGGCTCCCTGCACGGGAGATGCGTGGGTGCTCCCACCTGGCCCAAATGTCTATTAATCCANCTTCCTTCCTCATTGTTTCTCTCTGCCCTTTTTACTATAAAAAAAATATATCAAGTTTTTTGGCACCAACATCTAACCTTGTTTGGTTTATCATATTTTTTGAGTATATTTTGAATCCTTCTGGATTCGATACATTTTATTCACAGAGGCTTAGTTTCCTTTGGTCTTCTGTGTTAATTTTGATCATAACACTATGGTAGCTCAAGAGCTTCACAGTCAGACTAGCTGGATCAATCTGATTTGACTGTAAACTGAAATGCTGAAGAAACACAGAATCAATAAGGTTGGAAAAGACTTCTGAGATCATGGATACCAACTTTTGACTGCACATCACTGTATCAACTAGACTATGGGCACTAAGCTTTGTGTCCATTCTGTTCTTACACATCTTCAGGAACAGTAACTCCACCCTGAGCAGCTTGTTGCAATGCTTGATAACCCCCTCTGTGAAGAAATTCTTCCTAATGTCCAGCCTGAACTTCCCCTGAAACAGGATAAGGCTATATCCTCTTACCTTCTCACTTGTTAACTGAAGAAGAGGCTGATTCCCACATGGCTACAACCTCCTTTGAGGCAGTTGTTGAGAGTGATAAGGTCACCCCTGAACCTCCTTTTCTGCAGACTGAACAACCCTAAGCTCCCTTAGCTGTTCTTCATAGGGCTTACCCTCTAGACATGCTGTCAGCTCCACTGCCCTCCTCTGGAAACACTCCAGCACCTCAATGTGCTTCTTGCAGTATGGGCTCAAAACTGGACAGAGTACTCAAGGTGCAGCCTAACCAGTCTGAGTACAGGGGGAGAATTACTTCCCTGGACTTGTGGATACACCTTCTTGGCCACCTGGACACACACTGGCTCACTTTCAGCTGGCTGCCAACCAGAACCTCCATGACCTTTTATGATAGACATCTTTCCAGCTACTCTTCTCCAAGCCTGTAACACTGCATGAGGTTGTGGCTAAAGTGTAGGACCTAGCACTTGTCTTGTTAAACCTCATATCATTGGTCTCAGCCCTTCAATCCAGCCTGTCCAGATCCCTATACAGAGCCTCCCTACAGCAGATCAACACTCTCATCCAGTTTGGTGTCATCTGCAAATTTACTGCAGCTGCACTCAATCCCCTCATCCAGATCATCAATATTGAACAGGATGGAAAAATACTGAACAGGACTAGAAGGTCACATACATTTCTGATTTCCCATTGAATACTGGATAGGAAAATTCTCAGTGTCTAAAGAAAGCACACACAAATACCAGTCCAAAATATGAAAATAATAGATAGAAGTCTTCAGTATGTGAAATTTCCTTAAGGATAGGGAAGTAGTAGTAGTAGTATTAAGAACAAAAGTCAATACCATTAGCACTTAACTTGAATAAACCATCTTTGCTTTTCTAAATCAGGACTTCAATGAAGTAAGACATAATTTAAAAAAAAAAATTTAAGGACACACAATTTCAGTTGATTATGACACCTGAAAGTTATTTACTGAAATCCCTTAGATGCTTTTGAAATCCATACCTGCAAGTCACCATACTCTTGTTTCTTTTGTTTTCCCTTCCCTTTGTGCCTCTAACAAAGCCAAAATTATTTTTCCATCAAAGCTAAAATGAATTTATACCTAACGGTAGGTGTTCTAATACAAATAAGTGCCAAAGCTTTTACTTTATTCCATCACTTTAAAGAGTTTTCTGTCATATATAGGTATATAAATTTATTTTTAAACATATCAGTTTTCCATCACAGTAGATATATGAATCACACACACAAAAGAGAAAAATAAGTACTAGTAACCCCTACTGCAAGAAAAAGTACTATGGGATGAGATAACTACTACCAATAGAAGCTGCTATCATAATTTTCATGTCACTTGATGCAAGCTTTCAGCAAGTTAAAAATTAAGGATTTTTAAGGCGTGTCTGTCTTCAGCAGCAAATGTAAATGCAGACTAAATCTACCAATCTTTTCAAACTTTCCATTCGCTTATTGGTGACAAATGATATGTTTTCTTCCTTATTATTTTAACTTGATTACTCTTACTACAAATATATAATCATGGTTGAATGGAGAAATTTGGCCAATTTTCTACTCAAGATATATTCAACTGGCAATTTACACCACGGCTTCTGTCTATACTCAGCCAAGTGAGAGCAGACATTGCCCTAGGTTGAAATTGGCTCAAAATTACAAGATTTTACTTGGGGAGGCATAAGATGGACATAAAATGTAAAAACCAGTCATTTTCTTAAAGCATTAACTTAGATCTCAGGAATTCCAGGTTTCTGTCACAGATTTCATATGAAGTATTGGGAAGTTCACGTCTCTTGAATTTTCCTTTGAGATCAAATGAAATAGGACTCACAATCCATGAATCCTCCACTTTCTCCCATGCCATTCAAAAAAAAAAAGATCAACTAGAGCCTGAGGACAATAAAATTGGAATTACCACAAAGTTTATCCTTATCCTTTTACAGCAGCATAAATCTTTTTAAGTTCAGAGTTTCACAACTTCTTCGGGTTTTTTTGACACTGTCCCTTGCAACACTGAGGGTCTGTTGCATCATCTCTGGTGTAGGATCTGGGGACCTCTTTGAGGGGGGGCACGACAACCCCTCTGCTGTCCTTCACATGGATGCAGCTTTCCCCAGGTGAAGGGCCCCATGGGTGAACTCCTCTGCACATAGAGGATGGGCCATCACCGCACCTCTGACCAGAGGTTTCCAACATACACCCAAAGCGCCTCTCCCCCCACCCATTGGTGCAGGGGTCTGTTGGAAGCCTGGTAGCTGATAGCCCTGGAGCTGTGGTCTCTTCCCTGAAGGTATTACACTCATGCTTTATGAATGTCCCCAGCCTTGAGTTATTACTTTATGTTATCTTCATCCGTGAACGAGTTTAGGGCCTCTCAGAGTCCCATTCAGGGTGGGGTGGTCTTCTCTGCAGCTTTTGCAGTACAGTTTTAAAAGTCCTTCATGAAAATGTTTAAGTCAAACTATAATATTTCAGTTTCTGACACATGGAATTCCCCAACTGTTTCAATCGTCAAACTTTCTGAGTACTTTTCAAATCTGAAGTGGATTTACAGAACCTTGGAAAGTCCTGCAGAAAGAACTGAACAAATTACACAAACAATAGAAATTATCTATTCCAAGTACAGAAAGTGTCCTGTAGAAGACTCAAATTGATTCATTCAATAGGGCTGATAGTGTTGGCTATTTATACCACTTAGCATACATTCCTTTATTTCCTGTATTTTCCTATATTAAGTTCCATTTCTATTAACTTTTCTATCACTAATAAAACATTCCTCAATGGGCTAAGAAGGCAAAATGACAGCAAACTGGAATAGTACTCAGATACACACTGTCATGCTCTGCATACAAAGCTGGAGGGAAAAAAAAAAGATGGGAGATACTGGGAGTTATGGACTCTGTCTTCCCAAGTAACTGCGATGTGTGATGAAGTCTTAATTTCCAAGCAAAGGCTAAATGTCTGTCTGTTGATGGGAAGTAGTAAATTAACTTTTTTGTTCTGCTTTAGTACACAGCTTTTGCTTTACCAATCAAGACATCTAATCTCAAGCCATGAGTTTTCCTACTGTTATACTCCAGCTGTGGGAGAGTGAATTAGTGGCTGTATGGGACTCAACTGTGTGCCAGTATTAATCCATAACAGCTGAGCTAGCAATGTGGTGCTCCTAAATAAATGTGTGTTGCAGTCCTGAAACAAATTTCAATGTCTCTAGTTTGAATGGTCTAGGACTACACTACCTTGCATAAGTATAAATGTGCTTAACGAGAAGAAGCAAAACCATGGAGATGTAGATTTGCTCAGACTCACATGTTTAACACATTTTGATGCTTAATTTTCATGCTTAACCATCATTCCAAAAGTTTAGATCTGAGCCTAGAGAATCATGAATTATCAATAATGTAAAAAGAGGCTCATCTGAGGTATGCTGGGAAAAAAAAAGTAGAAAATTAACACTGTTTCTTTTACTGTATGGTAGTAGAGACAGATATTTATTTTTAAGGCTATAAATCAGCTTTTATGGTTACTGACCTCCCTAAAAATAACCACACTAACATACACCTGTGAATAGATCATCTTTCTTTGTTTCTTTTCTTCTCAAATATTCAAAGCGGAGAAGACCATGTAGGACCAGTACATAAACATTAATGACAAACTATCAAAGAGAATCATTGTAAATTAAGAAGATAAGGATAAACTCCCTCTTCTTCTTCTGTTATTCTGCAGGAAGGGTAAGTCCTATTTCCTACCAGATACCTCAAATTTAAATACTCTCGCAGTAAATTATTCCTCTCCCAAGTATACAGTATACCTGGTCTGAGTGAGAAGTCCCTTGGCAGTAATGACATTCTGTGAAATTCCAACACAGAACACGGTTTTCCATGTATGACTTAAGGCATCATTTTAGTGCAGTTCATTTTTGGGCATTTTGTGCTGTACAACAAATCCTAACATATATACATAGTAATGTAATATATTAGTATTTGAATCTCAAATGTAGACCCCAATACTTGTTCAGGCTAAAGCAGCATTCTTGTTTTCTGGCCAAAAATTCTTGCTCATTTTCTAAGGAATTTCATATTGTCTCAGGTTATTTTAGTCACATGCCGTTAACATAACTTTACTACTCACCTCACCCTAATATATGTGAAATGTCCAAAGGTAGGCAAAGTAGAAACAGAGGCCAGTAAAGACACTGTATAATTTTTTCTTTCATTCTATGTATATCTTCCATAATTTTTCAAGAAACCAGTGTACAGTAATACAATACAATAATCTGTTTCTGCTTCCTTCCTACCTGGGCTACACTGCTTGAAGTGGGGGGAAGGGGTCTAGCAGGAAACTAGAGTGAAGTAGTGATATCGTGTCTGGGAAAGGGGTAAGGAAATGTTTTATTTTCAAGTTATTTCCCACTACTCCAACTAGTGATTATGTTTCTATTTTAATTGGCAATTGATTAAGTTATTTTACCCACACTGAGTCTTTTTTACACACAAAACAGACTGGTAAACAATCTCCCTGTCTTTACACATACCCTCGAGTTTTCTCATTCCTGCTCTTTTTATTTTCTCCCCCATCCTGAGGGAAAGACAGGGCACGAGCAAGCAGCTGGATGAGATTTTGCCCGTTAGCTAAGGCTAAGCCACACTATGAAGTCATAAGAATGTTTGGCTTCACTTAGATGTTTGCAAAATATTTTTTCTGCTCTTAGTAAGAGGAAATCATACTGGTCTACTCTGTACACCAAAACTTCAGTCCTTGTCATCATTATAGTCACTCCTCTGAAACAAAATAGCTAAATAAATAAATAGATACTGTTACAAAACAAGTTATATTTCTTTAAAAAGGACCCTATTCAGCAGCGGGGAAAAATGATAGGAATTAATCAACAAAAAGGGCGATTTATACCATGAAATAGATAGCAGTTAACAAGCAAGCTCTGGGTGATATCCATGTGTTAGAAAAATGTTTAGCGCCTGTCATGCTTCAGTGCTCTCCTGGGAGAGGAAATTAACAAATCCTGAAAGTGATATTTATTGTTGAGACCTGGACATCAAGGATGAAGAATTTATAAATCACAAAGACATGTTACAGAAACAAGACATGAAGAGGAAACTAAATAAGAGAATTACTGGAATTCTCCCTATCTGGGAAAAAGTTAATAAAAAGAAAGAAAATGTGGACTAAATCGGCATAAGAAGCAAGATATCAATTACCAATCAATAGAAGACAGAATACTAATTAATTAAGAAAACTGCATAACTTGATAGCCAATAAACACTAATTCCTTTGTTTGCTAAAATCTATAAATAGTTAAAAGCCTTGATAACTGATGTGCATGATTTGTGGAGGGACCCCCATATATCTCAACACCGAATAAAGTTGACTTTCTAACCTAACAAACTAGTTAGAGAGTTTATTTCCTGGTTTTCAGTGGCAATACAACATGTTCTACCCAGCCTGAACAGAAGGTTCCTTTGTATGCAGTGGATGATGCTACTGTTGAAGAAACTTTCTAGTCTGACCATCCAGGACTCGCACTTGCACAACTTAAGACTGTTACCACTGGCACTGAAACCCCATCACAACATGCAGCTCCAGTGAGTCAATGGGTGCCCTGCTGGACTCCCTAAACATTCCACTCACACAGACAAGCTTTCCTTACCAGCTCACCCCCAGGTTTCCTGGAGCAGTCACACATGTGTGGTTCCCTCAAGTTATGATTGAGCCTTTATTGTGGTGCATAAGCACAACAAGAGCTTGTGCTGGTGCCACCCGGGAGGGATCCCAAAAAAAGAAATCCATGGGCTTCTTTTCCTTACAGTCTGTGCACCTGTTCCAATGGTGACTTTGGGCCATTTGAGTCTTCTCAACCTTCATTTGTTGCCACAGAGTCCCTGAGTGGTGAAGCAGCCTGCCCCCAAAGTCCCAATACCCTCAGCTGTGCAAAGGGTTGGTGCCAGCTCACAGCTCATTGCTGGGGCCATTTCCCCCCATCCAGGGCACAACCTGCGGCTTGCACTGCAGCTGCTCACTGAGCTGCCTGCACTAGGTGTAGTCCTCAGCCATATGCAGATACAAAGGGTCACAATCTTAGACATAACAACTGCTAGCTAAAACAACAGAAAGATGCTTTCCCCCCTCCGTTCATCAGCTTAAAATCTAATACCTTCCTCACTAAGATGTGTAAAACTTTTAAAATTATTTTACCCAAATACACTGCAATTCTACTCTATTTTATTCTTTTTTTTTTTTTTTTTTTTTTTAAATGACATCTTGGTCTTTGCATTAAAAAGCAGTACAGCACCATAAACACAGTTTTGTACAGCACAGCACGTAGTGCTGAGGACTTCATATCCACAACACATGCAAGGGGCTTTGTTTTGGAGCTTTAGTCTGACCACCTAGGCTGAGCACCTGTTGAGTATTAAAGTGCATTAGGTGTACTTTTGGAGCACATTTTCTGATATTGCTTGGGGCAGCAGGGAGATGGAGCCAGAAGGAGGGAGGAAAAGAGGAAGAAGTAGTTCCTGCACTCCAAGACTGGTTCAGGATATCAGCCAAAATATTTTATGTGGTAGCAAATGGGAAGCAAAGTGCATTCTTGATGCAGCTTATGCATGCTAGTTATTCAAAGAAAGTGAAAAGTATTTCAAGAAAAAAATACCTGCAGAAAAATAAGAATATCTTTCTATTTCTATTTCTTCATATGCAATTCCACCGAAGTTAACTTTATTGAATACATCAGATAAGGCACGGTAAAATATCCTTTCCCTTTTATTCTGTATGCCACATGATATTTGATGCTTAAAGTCACAAAGCTCAGTGTAGTTTGTAAATTGGATCCCTCATATTTCCTGGCATATCCATGCTCCCCATTAAAATAGGTATGTAGTTTTTGAGTAACTTGATGCCAAAAAGAACTATTTTTCTACAACTGGAAATTGAAGAAATTACTGCAATATAATGCTGATAATTTAAATAATTATTATATAACTTAATAGATGTGTACGTTTCTGGATGGCTTATTCCTCCTATAACCTGGTACTACCAATTTCACGAAATATTTTCCAACCACAGTCTTTCAGGCAAAGAACAAATAAATACCTATATTATGCAGCAAGATGAAATAATGGATATTCTGTACTCAAAGTAAAGGGGACACTTAGGAGCATGGCTATTTCTTCTTTCTTAAAAGGTTGCCACTTCATTGGTCACAGAAGCTTAGTATAGTCATTGTACACCAACAAATACTATAGTATTCATCATTTGCATGTGTCAAAAGACGTGTTACACAAAAGCCTGCTAAGGTAATTATTCTATTTTCAAAAATATCTTACCTTGGAGTCACTGGCAGGCCTGGAAACCATAGCTTTAAACAAATGTGAACTACATTTGTGAAGTTGAAAAAACAAATTGATTTATTTTTGGCTTTTGCAACATCACCACCAAGTAAAATTTAGCATCTGTAAATGGCCTCTGTGTCCAAGTGAATGGATTCAAGTCTTAACTTGAGGGAAGCTTTATAGCTGGCCCCTGTCCAGAGTCTGAGGCTTCAGGCTACATTCCTAGGATTTGCTGTGCAGGGACTCTTTTTTGCTGTGACTAGGTAGCTCTCTGTTAGAACTCATGGCAGAAAATCAATGTCCTTTTCATATTACTTGCTGTGTTTTCTTAACCTCTCAGAGCTAAAAACCCAGAGAGGCCATATTTCATTCCAGCTATATATCATACTGGCAATTTCCTGTTGATTAACAAATATGCTTCTAATGTTTACTAGTGGTCCTACCCTAATCCTCATGTGCATTCACCACTTCCTGACTGGCAGAGATAGCAGTGTGATCTGTCCAGGGAGTAGACCAGACATGCGTTCCTGGGTCAGCTAACTTGGCAACTGTTAGACATAAATACAAGATAAAAATATCATCATGTTGGGAAAACGCTAAGAAAAATCTTCTAACACCTTCTTTAGGAACTAGTAGTAGAGAAGAAAAGATGAGGGCAGGGGAACTGTGATCCTTTCTTCTTTTTCCTTCTCTGGTCTTTGAGTAGAAAATGAGATGCCAACTACAAATTCAGTAAGCCGGTGATACCACCAAAATGACACATGTAATTGTGTGACTCAACCCTCTGAACAACAGGCTGTATTACTGTTGGCAACACTGCTTGATACCTGGTTAGGAAAGTGCAGACTTGAGAAGTGTTAGGACCTGATCCTAAAGAGTTCTTTACAAATCCTCCATGCCTTAATTTTATACGGGAGTGAGGTAGACATGATCCTTGCAATCCCAGTTCCCAGCAGTTCAACCAAGGTGGCAGCCATAAACACTCATCTCTCTACACTCACACACTATTACCTAGAACATAAAGATCACTGAAGAACTGAGGGTTTATCTTGCTGTTGTGGTGTAATCCCAGACAGAAACTCTGTACCATGCAGCTGCTCACATGTTCTATGATGCAAACCCAGTGGGGAGGAGAATCGAAGGGAAAAAAATGTAAACCTCATGGCTTGAGATAAGAACAGTCAAAGAACAAGATCAACAAGAATGAGATGGAGGAGGAGAAGGATGTGGAGAAGGAGGAGGAGAAGATAAGAGAAGAGAAGAAAGGACAGGACAGCTGCCTAAATTACTTACAGAATTAGAAATATGAAGCCACAAAGCAACTTTTAAACCTCTAAAACTAACTAAAAGCATGAATGAACGGCAGAGTTGAAAAAAAAAATTTAGGCCATGATTCAGGATGGCTTCCTGAAATTATGAGGAAAATATAACTAAAATATTGACAGCTTCTTTTGCTATAAAAGGTTAGTAGAAAATCAAAATCTGAAGCATATAGTACACAGCTGTGATCTGCCATTCAGAATAGCAATTTATTTTTTTTTTTCAGACACTTTTCAATACTAGAAAAGAAATTTCAGGTATTTTCTTTTGTTCTAGTTATTTTGCCTTCCCCAAATCAGTAAGACATTGATTTTGATTGCCGTACTATGCAAATAGCTAAAGGGAGGACAGATTGTTTTACCCCAATGGTTTTGTGAGGCCTTTGCAATCAGGTGCTCAATAGGGCTACAAGAGACAGAATGTCTCAAAGACCATTTTCCTTTGACTCACTGATTGTTTTTTCTGCTGTGCCTAGCTGCTGTAGTGTGGCTTGCCAATATATGAAGTACAGTCACTTTTCCTAATTTCCTGGTTTATTACTGAATGGGGAAGGGAGACACATGTGGTGCAATTTCCAGGCCAGAGCAAAAAGACCTCCTTCTTCACTTTCTGTATTACAAGTACAGACTTGTGGGTCAGCCTCCAGAAGACTGTCACTATTTATTCCATTTAGCCACATATTCTTTACTTCCCCAATGCATGGATTAAAGTAGGAACTGAGTGGGTCTCTTGATCACTTTCTAATACAACAATTCCCTGTCTATAACAAGTTAGCTACATCTAGATACCCAGAAGCAAATGTTGAAGCATCATTGCAGTGTGCTGTCCATGTGGTTAATTGAAGACCTGTTATTGATTTGAGGTTATTTGAATCAAGCAGAAGTAGCAAAAGGATATCCATATTCTTCAACTACAATTTAAACATATTACTCAAACATTGCTATTCTTCTAAAAGTATTCCTAGAAAGCATAGCTTCCCACATATCCTAGACCCTTCCTAGCTCAATCCAGTCATCATGGCATTTGCAGTTCATTCATGCTGTTGCACTTCTTTCTCCTGCTCCCTGCACTTAGAGTCAAAATGTATAGCTTTTAAGTTTTAAATTTATAAAGGTAAAAGACAGTTGTGAAGGCAGCTGGATGCCCTTTAGCAAGAACAATTACTCCTTCCATCCTAAAAACATTAGGTTTTGCCAGAAGCACAGCTGCCAGTAGCAAGCCAAAGACATAGTGCCTCTGTTTCTTATACCATCAAGCCTTCACCTAATACCCCCAGCACCACGGGTAAATGTTAAAGCTGGCTGAGGTAAAAGAAATAATAGTCTTTCAATGGGACATTGAGAAGATAAGAGTTTTGTTTGGAAAACAAAGGAAGTGGATACAAAAAATTCTTTTTAAAGCTGTTTCCAGGTGACTATTCATCAAAGAAGCCTTGCTCAAACCACATAGAATTACCTAACAGCTGTGGATCACCGCCATGCCAGCTCCCCAACCTTTTCTTGCCTCCCATTGTATTTGTTCAGACTGAGCTAGAGTCAGAATGGGAGCTACTTCTTGTGAAAATTCCTTAATTTCAAAGTACAGTAATATATAGTACAGTAATTTGTACCTTATTCTAAATGGGCAAATGATAAGGCAGGTAATTTTTTTGAAGCGTTTATCTTCATTTATCTACAGCCTGGCAGTGAAAAATCCTTTTAAGATTCTTTATGAATGAGGGACACCTACTGGACAAAATACACCATAAAAAAAAATCCACATTTCCCTGGAATTCCATAACCTTTTTACTCCAGAAAACTGAACTTAAAACCAACCACAGCTTCCTTAAAAAGAAAAGAGGGGGAAGGGGAAGAAAAGACAATCAAGGCATTGTTTTTGCCTTCAAAGTTCTCAGTCAAATCAAAGTGAAGTTTGTACTGTAAACAAATGAGCTATCAGAAAATTAATCTCATTTCTCTGTCTGGAGAAGTAGTCAACAGAGAAGTGAGCAAAGACAGGAATTACTTTTCATGGAGGTGTTTGAAGTATTCAAATATAGTTTCATTTCACTTTTAGACTTACTGTATTCAAAGCTCTTTTTGAAAGAGAAAGGAGCTTTATCTCCAGTTGATTCCAGTTCACGTTGGTGTGGGGTTATAAGGCCCCGCCAAGTTTTAAGACTTGGTTGACAAGATTTTTAACAGGGCTTACAGTTGTCCATGTCCTCTGAGTTAGACCCATGGTAGAAGTACTGACAAGATATTCTCAAGAGGTCAAAACAACAAAAAATAACTTAACCAGCAACTTTGGAAAATCAAGGAAAATTTGGCAAAAGGTCTAGTGCAATATTCAATCAATATAAAAGACTTCTCAAAGCATCAATTTAGCCCATTCAAGTTAGCAAACCTTAAGCCTGTTAAATTACAAGTTACTCAAGAATTCCAAAAAGGGGGAATTGAAGAAGAAAGATAAAAAGAGAAGGACAGAAAAGATACACATTTAGCTACCAGCTCCTGGTTTCCAATGATGATAGAAACTCCATAAGGAGATCCAGACAAAGTGATGGTTTCCTGTTTGGCCTTAAGTACCCCTTGGCCTTCCTGCGCCCCTCCCCCAGGTGGGAATTCTGCTCATTTGGCCTCTTAGAAGCTGGCTTAGGAGAGTGTGGGGCATTGCCTCTCATGTTGCATGGTTGGCAGCCACTGCCAAGCTGGGATGTAAGTTCTAGAAGTGGCAGTGTAGAGGGCAGAGAGCTGCCTCACCAAGGCAAGGCCCCACCTGCCCTTCTTCCCCCATACACATGCATGTCAAAATATTTTGAGATAGCAATCTTTCCAAGCTCTCACACAAGGCTGGAAGGCATATCTGAGGGTCATCTAGTCAAATTCATGTCCTGCTCAAAGCAGGCTGCTCAGGGCCCTGTTCTAATGATTTATTATTACTACAGCCTAACTGGGCAAACAAGTATGGTGTTTGACAACCATTATGGTGAATTTCTTTTCTCTCTAACTGGAAATTTCCATGTTGCAGCTTGCATCTATTCTTCTTGTACAATCAACACACACCCTTCTTTGCAGATAGGTATAGACACCAATAAGATCCATCTTCAGCCTTCTCTTCCTGAGGCTGCAGGGATCCTGATATCCTGACCTCTCATCTTAGACCCCTTTACCATATGCTGGCAACCATCCACCTGGACTAGCTCCAGTTTTTCCTTGTTGTCTTTTGACTTGAATTTGTGCAGAGCACTCCAAATACAATCTCACAAGTATCACAGAGAGAGGTAAAATCACTCCCCTCAATCAAGAGCACATTACTGACTTATGTTCAATGTGTATTCCACCAGTATTCCCAATTCTGCAAAGTCTCTTTCCAGCAGCCTGGCCTGCACTAGTGCATAGGGTTATTCCATCCCAGACAAAGGATTTTGCACCCTCCTTTACTGAACAAATTCAAATCTGTCTTACCTGCCTCTGCTGCACCTAACAAGTAGTAACCTTATTGAGAGGGACCAAGCTGGTTATTATTTGTGCCTCAACATAAGTTACACATGAGGTGAAAAATTCCTATAAAGACTGCGCTGGCATCCCTATCCCTGGAGAGGCATCACCTGGCAAATAACCAGGGCAGAGAAAGGCTCCACGATGGGGCAAACACCCGGATGCCCGCAAAGAATGACCAGATGCCCGGGAAATCAAGCTGTGGGAGGAACCTTAGCTCATAAAAGCAGCTAACTACGACACAACCATGCCTTGGGTGTCTTGGAGGGAGCGGGACCACCGCGGCAGGTCCTGCACTGCCCACCGCATCAGCCCTGCCGCCACCGCCGCTGCCTGCAGCCTGCACGCCTCCGGCTCGACCCTGGAAGCTGCAGCTGCTCCAGGACCGCGCCCGTGGCCACGCAGCCTCATCCCCGCCGACGGAAGGAACACGCAGCCTGCTGCTGTTTGGAAATCGCGCCCTGCCTGCCGCAGGAGCCACGCAAATGCATCGCTCTATCTGCTAAGCCGACGACGACAAAGAGCTGGGGTTCTTGTGGTAGCGCTGTCCCCTGTCATCTGTTTCTTTCCCCTTCTCTCTCTGCTCCTTTTCCTATTCCTCTTTAATTGGAGCACTTACTCTATTTTATAATCAATAAACGGTTCTCAAATACAATACTGTCGTGTTTGCTCTTTATTTTTGTCCGAGAACTCTATCAAAAGAATTCTCCCCGACTCCCACTTTTATAGTGGAATGGGACACTTACCCATCCTGTGTCATCATAGTTACACAATTAATGTTCTTATAAAACATTTTGCTGGCCTAACATCTTTAATAAACATAGAGCTTCTAAAATAAGATGAAAAATATTTTTCTATCATTCTTCAGGAAACTTTTAACTAGCATTTTGTTAAAGATTCTGGGAATAGAGTATTTCACTGCCCAACACCCTATAGGTGGTAATACACATGAAAAGACAAGCATGTAATGAGAAGTCACATTTATTTGCTATTAAATCACATCAGTGCAACAGTTAACAAACACAAGCCCAGCCAAAGAGCAATTGTTCATATAACCAGACAACAAAACCCTTTCTTATGTGTACTAGTCTACAGCCATGAGTATTTATTTGCCAAACAACTGGACTGAACTCTGCCAAAAAACCAAGCAAATAAACCCCCCGCATCCCATATACTACAGGAAGGCAAGAACTTGTGAGGCATAAGCCAAAGTGCCCTTTCAAGACCATCGACACTTTGAGTAGATGGTCTTTTCTTTGGAAAAGACCCGTAAGATCATCAAGTCCATCTTTAACCAACCACTGCCAAATACAGCACTAAACTACGTCCCCAAGTGTCACATCTATGCATCTTCTAAATATCTCCAGAGATGGTGACTCAACCACTTGCCTAGGGAGTCTATTCTGACGCATGACATTCACAGTAGCCTCTTTATCATACAAAATGATCTGACAAATAATACCCATTGTGATAAAGTACTTTTAAGTGAAGCAAAATATCCCAATTCCTTGCTATTGTACAATCTCTCTTCTCTTAGCAAAGCAGCTGTAAAGCTACTAAGTGTCTTGAAAAATATAGGAGAGAATATGACACCATTGTGGAATTTCCAAGTTGATGACAATTAAGATAAACATTAAAATCAAGGCTAATGAGCCCAATAATATATCATGTTGACATGTTTATTTAGCTACTTAAATCAAGCTGCAATCTTTGCCTTGCACTGTACCAGACATATCAGGGGTTTTGGCACTTCGCTATCATACCTATCACAAAAGTAGACAGCTGTAGACAGAGGCCATAGGGGTTAAAGATGGGAAAGATTTCCACAGACAATGGAAGAAAAGATAAAACTGCAGCTTCCATGGACATAGGCAGAACAAGCTCCAGGAAAGATGTGAAAAATGCTTTAACCAGGGTCTTGGCATAGCTTTCTCACAGTTATTCCTACTAAACATAGTAAACATCTTTCTGTCCCTTTTTTTTCAATACCCCAATGTTGGAGTCCAGGGTGTTCCCCTGGCTTCCCTGGATGCCTCAGAACCTGGGCAAGGGGCTCCGAGGCCTTGGCAAGATGCCCAAGACCCTTGTGAGTTTGATTTAAGTCCCTGGAAAAAATTACCATCATTGCAGGAAGAATTACAAGTCACAAAAGATAAGTAGTGTCTAAATTAGACTGTTATAAAGTAAAAAAGTTAATCTGTACATAGTTATGATAAAAAGCTTAAGAGTTAAGTTGGAGGATTTTTACATGTGATATGTAATTTTTTCTTCTTCTTGCCATCCATCTTTGAGTCAGGGTGGCATTTCTGGATTGGTTTGTTAGAAAACTGGACAACGTAATGTAAGGGTCACAGATTGGAAATTAACAGTAAATATTATATTACATAGATTGAGCTATAAATGATAAGGCCAGCCCTCTGAGCAGACAGTGTGCCCTGGACCAGCTTCCTAGACAGACCTATGTAACTTAGAGAGAATANAAAAAAAAAAAAAAAAAAAAAAATTCCTGGACTTACTGTGCATTAACATTCTCATTTCTCATGAAATACTTAATTTTATGTCAATTTATTGAAATGGTGTAAAATCTGTTTTCCTGGCTAGTAAGTGTTTATAATAACTAGAGAATATAAAACACAGCTCTTCATGTCTTCAACACATTTCAATTGCTCAATTATATTGAAGCCTAATGTGAGAGTCTGACAATGTGAGTACAATCAACTGCCAACTGGGAGGCATTTACTCAGGCCCATCTTTATCTCAGTTAGTAGTGTCATTGATACCTCTGTGCATTTCCTTTCGTAAACAGGCTTACAGAATATTCAGCTGCAGAAGTACCTAAAATAAAAGAGTCAATTTAAACTGGAATATGAGTTTCAAATGTTATTCTTGTAGAAATGCTATTATAAGGTATATGAATACCCAAAGCCTCCAATCCATTATGCCATTTGGATAGACAAGGTAAAAAATCATAGACAATTTGGTGGATTTATTATTTGAATATATAAGGCCAGTAAAGAGTGAGAAGTCAAATGACTTAAGTTATTAAAAAAGATCAGCAACGTTGGCAGAAATAAAAAACAGACACCTTTCCACACTGAAACCTGCACTGAATCCTTTAAAAAAAGTATATGACTTGCCATATAAGGTGGGATTTGATAAGAGATTAATCTAGTATCTCATAATTATAAAAAAACACTATCATTTTATGTTTCCTATGGAAGGTTTCTTAAAAGAGTTCAAATTAAGTTTTCTAATGAAGCAATTCACACCAAATTTCCATCATATTTCTCATCTTTACAATCTGCAGGGAATATTTAAACTATCACATTTATATGACTAAATTAAAATCTTTAAAAAAGGATGTGCTGTATTTGTTCAGATCACAGTTGTATTCCCCTCAGGGGCAATTTGAGGTACTAGAGATATTTACTAAAAATTTTCCTTCTCTTCATCTACATAAATATAAATGTTTCCTGGACTTTAACAGCAGTTCAGTTTGTAGTGATTGAATTACAGTTTCTCTTTTAGTAGAAATTATAAGTACGTAAACAGCTATTTTTGTATTTTTTCATTTACAAGAAAAAAAATAGTATCTCTTTTTTAAGGAATAACAACTTCTCTTTTTAAAAGCCTTCTATCACCAATTGAACATCAGGCAGTAAAGGCCCGTTTCTCCAAGGCCAATTGCCCAAAAATTCATCTGTGAAAGTTAAACTGAAAGAAAGTTGTATCATTTGGCAATTATTTTAGATTTTACACTTATGAAAAATATAACTGTGCATAAAATTAGCACCTTTTAGAACCATAATACTTCAGACAGAGAACTTAAGATTTTATGACAATACTTGGAATGTCTCCTCACAGCATATTTTTAAATGTTTTCCAGTTTGTGCAAGGTCATTCCAAAGAGAAACAGAAGAAATGTTCTAAGTATTTTTATGAACTTTAAGAGATGAGCTGTATCTGGCAGAGAAAGTTCAGCTCTATTCAAAGAGAATGGCAAAAGACTGAGTAATCCTTTTTACTCCCTCACTTTCTTTAGATGAAGGAATTTTAATGTGAAAGCCCAAGAATTGTGTTCAGCTCATCTCCACACTCTGCCTCAGGGGAATAAGCTACAAACAATACTGCTAGAGCAACTTATGCTCCCCTCATCCTCAAGCAAGCTGCTTACACCAGAATCAAAAATCTCCTTTCATTTACATTTATTTCAGTTAAATTTGCCTAAACATAAAGTAAATTAAACTACATCAAAATAAGTCTAGCTCAAGGTCAGAGGTAATAAAAATAGTATGAGTTACAAACCAGACAGAAAAAATAGATTCCAAGTTAAATAGCATTTTATAATATGTCTGTAACTGACAAAATATGTCCAGTGGCTTGTCATTCATATTCCCTGCTTCAGTAGTACATTAAAGACAAGGACTGATGTCTTGCTTAAGGTACTTAATTAGGACTGAAAGTGATGACTGTTTTCAACCTCCCAGTAAACCCTGAATAAATCATGTAACTTCTAAAAACTCACACAATAACAACTTTATATCAACATGTACTCATTGGAAAACAGAAATATTTTGTCCGATGTTCTGATAAATCATTCATTTCAGTCTAATATTTCTTGATTGTGTATCTCTCAGAAACTTGGTCCAGTCCAGGAATTTCAATTACATCAGAAGTCAAAATCTCGGACCTCGTGATGTCTCATATTAAATATGAAAAGCATTTTGTGCCAAACAACATTATGCCAATGTCAATAAAATAACTTTGTAAAAATATAATTTTGTTGGAAGTCCACTACTGGCTGTGTATAAGTAACCAACTTGTGAAAAATGTAGAAGAAAAGCAATGGAGGCACAGAGATTTTTCATTGGCTAGAAAGTCAAACAAGACCTGTATAGAAATGATGGGTGAATTTTTCCATCTCCTTTCAGTATGATTATTGTTCCACTATCTGTCTCATGACTTGCAATTCTACTGAATGGCATTGCTTCTTTGAAGAAAGCCCAAAAGAACACACACAGAACAGAGACAGAGGTCCAAAGCTTATTTTTCTGAATATAGTACTCTAGTATGCAATTATTTAGCTTTCAAAATACTCTAAGATTAACTAATCATTACCACTATAATAGTAGTTGCTTTGTAGTACATCTGTTGAAGAGCACAAACAAAACGACCATGCAGTTTTAGAAATCTTTTTTTTTTTTCCCACCTTGGCTTTCTAGCTTTATTCTGTACATTCCAACACAGGTTTCAACTCAGATTTGAAATGCAAGAGACAGAACATTTACTGATCCTGATAGCTTGAATGAGATTCTCACGTACTAGAATTATCTCTATGCTACATGCCAACTTCTCTTCTGATGTGACCAAAATGTTCTTCTCAGCCATAGTTACCTTGCTTTGCAAACTCCCCACTGTCTGCTCTTTAGCAGATTACCAGATTACCAGCAAAAGATGGAAGCATCTCCAGGTTCCATGAGTGCCTCTGGTCCTTGGTATTTCCATGCTGAGTGTTGCACTTGAACTCCAGTGCAAAAAGTGTGCACAACATTGCACAGAGACTTATGGACAAAGGTTCTTATTACTGACAACCTAAAATAATTACAGACTAAATCTAACAATGACGTTAATCTACAATTTGGCATTTTCCTTGACCTTCAAAGCCTATTAATGACCATGTTTCTTTCTTCTGTCAGGTAGAGTTGGGCTTTCATAATTTTGCAGTGAATAGTGTGTCTCTGCAGAACAAGTTTTAAATATGTGGCATTGTTATGTCTATAAAGCTGCAATCACAAGAAAATATTCCTTTTTCTCCAGACATCCATAGTTTTTGTCAATCAGTCACCAGCACACCCCAGGGAAACAGAGTGGATATCTATCTACTGTAAGTAGGAACTTATGTAGTTCTTTGACATTACTGAAGCCAGGTGCTATGAGTCTGTTCATTATAAAATAGATATTTACCCATAGGTAAAATGAAATTAAAAATAACATAGAAAATCTTCTCAGTGACAAGCAAGAAATACATACTTCATCAGTCTATGGCTTCACAAAGGAATATGTACTTCAATCTGCTTAAGCTGGCCTTCAAATACAGCTTGATACCTAGTTCCTCTTCAAATTGAGATGGAGGTCTAAGGCTCAGCTTCCTTTAACCTCCTTGTCTATACAAATATTGCATGTCTCTTTTTTCAGCATCCTGTCAAGATTTCATAGTAAGAAAGAAAACAGACACAGTACACTGTCTCAGTGAGTCAAAACCAGGTCTGTACTAAGGACAATATGAATTAGCCAACGCAATTTCAGAGAAATCAGTATGAGTACCAATGCTAAGTCACCTCACTTTAGAGAAGTCATCATGGGTATCAAGGTTAATTCACATCACATATAAGTAAATTTGCCATATCTGGGCGCCTTTTTAACATTTAGAGTCAGCTCTGATTGAGCCAAGTCAGGTAATACCTGTGCTGAGCTGTCATTTACATTACAGTTTTACATAACTATACATTTACATAACTATACATTACATAACTACTCAGTTCTGCTTTGTGCTGTTTAAAAGGAAGCAGACACACAAATCTGTTTGGTGGTATTTACCATGTGCCAATGCCCAGGTGTGCTTTCTAGGAGAGAGTTCTCTGTGGAACTCATGCAAAGGCCCTTCCTGCTGCCTCTTTACCATTGACCATAGCAACAGCTATCCAGGCTACAACACCAGAAAGCTCCAGCTGCCCCCGTGTCTCTCAGGTCTCCAGCCTCGAGCTCCACAGGGGAAGCACAGCTGAGAATGGGCAGAGCATTGCCTAGCAGCGGCGTGGTGAGGGAGAAATGAAGAAACAGGTTTAATATACTTTCCCCAAGTCAAGTCTGTTTTGCCTGTGATAGTAATTAGTATGTGACCTCCTTGTCTTTGCCTTGACCCACAATAATTTTTTTTTGTCATTTTGGCCCCCTGTCCAGTTAAGTAGCATGCACAAAAAAGAACAGCTGAATGAGAATTTGGCAGCCAGACAATGCCAAAAAATATCTACTGGAAGCACTGATTATCTAATAGAATGATTCTTTATTAAAAAGCCAGTGCTACAATACAAGTATACATAGAAACAGATCTACAGGTATTTGCCAGGGTTGCTAAAAGAACTATTTTTTTTTTAAATTATGGGTTTAAAAAGAGGATTCAGTACTCAAAGAATAGACAAAGGAAGAAACCATTGAAGTAAAAGGAAAGGGAAACTCTACCAGATTTTAGATTAAGAGGATTGGCACCAACAATTACCAAACCATAAGCCCAACAGGAGAATCAATATTAGAGAGGAAAGACATTATTTTGTACTCATGCTCCACAGAGCTATGTGTGCAATTATAGTCATGCTTAGTCAGAATAAAAGAAGAATGCCTCATGTGATGCTAATGTTTTCCAGGTTTCTGACAACACAGTTATTAGGTCCATACTTCAAGAACAATGATCAGCAAGTATAGATCTATAAGACTGGAGAAATAAGGTCATCAAACGGTATAGAAGAATAGCTGATTTTTTTCTTAAAATTAAATATCTGAGGCAGGCTTACACTGTGTAACTTGCACAACTAATTCAAATTGGCATGGCTATAACTACTAAGTACTGAACACACCACAAATTAACTGAAGAAAAGCAAGAAAGCTCCCAATTTGTAGAAAGAAGTATAGTATACAGTTAGCTGCTAGCCATCCCTATAGCTCTTGTACTGTAACAAACAGGAGGAAGAATTAACAATTATATCCTTAACTGAAGCTGCTGTGCATAAGAGTCTGGTCAAAAGTGGCAAACGGAGTGTCCTAAGAATTATGCAGATCTGTAGAGACACACAAATCCCAGCCTCAGAAGGTTTGCAATTGGCTTGTCAGACTGGCACATGGACTTAAACAAAGAAATGTCATTTGGGAAAACAAGGTTAATAATAAAACAAGTGTTTGGCATAAAAGCAGCTGTATTAGATGTGTTTGGTAGAGAAGATGTGAAGCCCTTGCAATAAAGAAAATCTCCATTTTGGGGATGCCCACTCTACTTCAGGTTATAAAACAAGACAGCAGAGAGTCTCATATATCTCAGCTGAAAATGCAATTTGTGGGAGAATTAGAAAGGGAACTCAAAGGGAACTCAAAGCTAAAATGCTTTCACTTCCTACTGTTTGGGAAGGAAACAATAAACATTCCTTTGCTTGAGATTTACAGCAAGACACTTCATACACTCTTTGAAAACAAATGTCTTTCTTCACTAGCACCAGGATAGATAGGAAGTCACATAGCAATTTATATTTAACTGTATTGCATATTTTCACTCTATATAATACATATATAATTAGAGGAAATTATGTCCACTAATTATATATTTTTTTGTCTTCTACTAGTGATTTTTGGTTTACTATTTTACTGTAAGTAATTGTACAACAAATTAAAGATGGAAAACACATTACTCTCTGGACAGCCTAATGTGTTCCCCCTCCTTTGAAAAACTGCAGCAATTCCTTCACAGCTTTTCTGATCACTCTCAATGATTTGGTCAGAACTTCACTAGGATCTGTCGGCACTTGCTGTTTTGATCACCATATAAATGAGGTTGCAAGGGTTCTATCCCAGAGAACATTAGCCTGTGTATGTGCAGCTACTCACCCTTGAATGCAAGGTCAAGTCTCAGACTCATGTATCAAAAACAAGCCAGTCTTGGCCTAGTCTCACCCTTATTTTTGCAATAGGAGGTCACTGACTTCTGACTCATTTATCAGCTGATGATGATTTGTTTGTTTGTTTTTCCTTTTATTGTACCAAATGTTTCTTAGATGTCTGTAAACTTTGTTTTCATTTTGCTTATGTTTTTCTGGAAATGTGTTTTCCCACAGAGGTTTCTGAAGCAGTCATTATCTCTTCTTTCCCAGAGCTTGTGTTTTGGGACACAAAACCCAAGTAGCAACCTGTCTACTGCCAGATGTTGGATATCATATTATGTGTAGCACAAGGGAAAAATATGCCCAGAACCACAGATTTCTAAGAACTTAAGTCACTTATTCCAGGAATAGTATTCCTGGTGTACACCATTCTGAAGCAATGGCTGCTGGGTGCTATGTTTGTTCACATATGTTTACAGCATGGATCACAGTACTTCAAGCTGTGCATTATTAAATCCAGTCAGCTTATTCACTTACTAAGTCATATTTTATGGCTTGTGTTTGACACAACTTCTCCTTGAAAAGCCAGTGTCCTGCATTTGATTCATGTCTGAAATTAACCAGACCTGTAGGCAGTTCGCTTTCTGTGACATCCATTAAGCCAACCAGTACTGCTAACAAAAGTTTAAGGCATTTAACCAAATTTCTATGGGAAGAAAAGAATAGTGGTTCAGTGACAACAAAAAAGACACAAGCAGACAAAACATAAAACAGATACTCAGTGTTACAAAACTGGTGTCTGAAAACCAACTTCAGTGTTACCATGCAACAGTGTCACTTATTTAATGGATTAATTCAAAATTAATCTGACTCCAAAGATGAAGACAGCTAGAATAAATTCTTTCTAGTGTGTAAACCTTGTTCCTCCCAACTATGCCTTATATTCTGGTAACATCTGTATGATATATCTATGTTTTATCAAGTGCTAAATAATATGCTATTGATTTTATCTCACTTAGGTTTAAATTTGTGACTACCCATTTCGAAGTTATGTGGCCTCTGAGGTTAGTGCATCTAATAACAAATTCCTCTGAATAAAGCTGATCTGATCTTCTTTTCATAATACTCTTTTATAATAAACAGAATCTGGTTATTTCTTACATATATGGTGAGGGAAAAGAAACCCAAAGGAAACATTGTTTTTCTCAAGAAGTTTATGGCAAAGTCAAAGGCTTAAATCCAGTTTTCTGCCAAGACACTGTTTTGAGCCTGAACCTCATAGGCATCCTTTCAACTTCCCAGTTCTAGTCAAAAGTATAGTCTACTTACATACTTAACATTTATAATAGTTGAGTTTGATCCCAGACACAGCTCTCCCCCCACTGCCATGACCAGACAAACAGGGACAAAATGTTTCTTTTAGATGAAATCAAATTAAGGAATGCTTAAGCATAAATCAGTGTGTTTCTGATTTGCTCCAGTGGGCTCTGTCTCTGTGGAAATGTGAAACTACATCTACTCTAATTTGCTTTGGCAAATAAACCCCTCTCCTCACGTTTCTGAAGACGCAAGAGGTTACAAATACCCATCAGATACACTTTTGCTCTGATGCCTTATTGTGCAACTAGATATTTATTTAAAAAATCGACATGGTTCTTTTCCTGTCTTGCTCATTTATTCACACATAATTTTAGGTAATTCCTGTGGTAGAGTATTTTTCACATAAAAATTTAAAGTAGCAGCATCCAGTTCTTTTCAGCTACCTGAGCACTGAATAGGAAAAAAAAAGTGGAGTAGTATTTACTGAAGAAAATAAAGCAAAAAAGACAAGTGATTCAGGACTGGATTTTAAACATCTAAAGCCCAGCTGTGTAGCAATCTGCCACTAAGAACAGTGAACAAGATCACAAGTGAGTTAAAAATATTCATTGCCATATGGTAGATTGAGAGAACCTAACTGACAAATACTTAAAGTTTTCTACTTTTTTCACTTTCAAAGTACTTCTATAAATGAAGATAAATGTAAACCAAGGAATAAAACATGTTACTTCTGTCTCTGAAATTGGGACCTTGCCCTCACATTGTATGAATTTGAAAAGAAAAAGTGAACTATGAGAAAGTTTTCTGATAATAGAAGGAAAATTCCTCATTTCAAAATTGCCCATTCTCTGTAATCAAATTCCACACAAAGACTGTCATAGGAATAACACAACAACCAATTGCTCACATGAGAGAATTCTTTGTAGGAGTTTTGCCTGGACTCAAAAGCCCTCATGTCTTTCATCTACAGCCATTTCTTTGATTAGCTGTTCTTTTAATCTCAAATTCTGATGGTATCAAATTCATGGAAGCAGGTATTAAGAAAGGCATGGGGTTGTGGGGATAGGGCTGCTTGCATGAAATAATTTACAATATTCTTTGTTGATTTCAAAATATTTTTATAACAGTAACTTGGTAGGAAATAGTTTGAAAAAAAAAAATTGTCTGCTGCTTTCTAAGTGCTTCAGACTGCTGACTGCCAAAAAAAGAGTGGGGGTGGGATGGGGGGAGTTCAGCTGGCGAAAATATGTTCCATGGAAAAAAATACCTTCATTAAAATATCAAACTCTTTTTTCCAGTTTAGTTCACTTTTTAACTTCTGGAAAAGTAGTAAGTGCTACTTTTCATTGACCTATTTGTAATATCTTGGAAAGATCTCTTCTCTGTGTGTTGGAGGATAGGATTTTTTTTTTTCTTTTTTTCTTTCTCTCATGGAATTTTCTCCCATGTGTTGCCTAAGAGATGATAACTACAATACTTAAGAGACAAAAGATGCAGATGGAGGGGGAAGGGTGCAGTTTGCTACCATCTCTTAAACGGGCAGCTTTCCCTTGGGAAGTGTCGAGATACTCCAAAATTTAACTGGAGGATGAGGGGCTGGGCTCAGCCCTCACTCGCTCTCTCGCTCATGGGATCAGACTGGGGACAGGTGGGGTTTTGGTGCTGGACCATTGCTGCCCAGAGGGTTTGCTGCCACTGCAGAGTTTTTATCCTGCACATCTTCTCCTTACCATGGGTGAGCCCTTGCTTTTAAGAGTGGCTTTTGAACCGGGACCTGTTCAACACCTGATCTCACTGGAAAGGACCCTCACCAGCTGCTCAGGTGCTCCAAGGGTAAACCCAGGACCCTGACCCCCAAGCCCCAACCCCTTCCAGAGGGAACATCTTCTGTCTGCTTGCAGGAGCCCAGCCATCACTGCCCAGCCTTGCTCTTTTCTGCCACTGCTTTGGGCTTTTTTGCTATAATTTAACCCAACATCCCATGTCCCCTCACGGCTCTTGTCACGGCTTTGGAGCTTTGCTACACTTATATGTGACTCCAGGTGTGCTCACTTCTGCTGTTCCAGACTTCTGCTCCAAGGTTGCTGCTATAGCCCATTTCACGACCCAAAGGAGCAGCAAGACTGGTGGCTTCCTGTGAGTTCACAAACGAAGCCCCTTTTCCATCTCTCCCGCCGGCTGTGCCGCCATTACCCAGTGGAAATGCAGCTGGGCTCGCGCCACAGCGCCCCCTGCAGGCACAGGGTAATCATCGCCCCCGCCCTGCCCGGCCGGGAGCCACCAGCGCCCCTGCTGGCTGTGACCGGAACTGCAGCACAGGGGAAAGGGCTCAAAGAGAGAGAAGGCTGGCGCTGGGTGTGCGGGGTTTTGTTTGTTGTGCTGCTGTTGTTGCTGTTATCTGTTTTCCTTGTTAAATAAATAAATATATATATATATATATATGTGTGTGTGTGTACACATATACACATGTATATCATATACCTATATAATAGTATATATTATATGATATATATATACACACCAATCCTTTTCACCAGGATATTGGCTCCCATTGGGTGCAAAAAACTATTTGTCCTGGTTTAGGGCAAATTTTGTGAGGAAACCTCCAAAAGGGTCCCTCTAGAAAGCAAATTCAAACAGCCCCTCCCCCACCAGTTTGGGAGACATAAATCTCCTCTGAGAAAAGTAGAAAAAACTATTTAAAAAGCAAAGTATTCATAAACAAGGAAAAATTAATAACATCAAACAATGCAACCTCTCGTTGTTCTGAAGAGATGGCAAATACAGAGTACTTTTTGTGGGTGTAGCTGGGCTTGCTCAGTCTCTTACCAGTCCCTCCAGAGCTGGGAAATGCCGTGTCCTGGGCCCCAGTGGCCACAGGTGTGAGCGCCTGGTGCTCTTCTGGTTTTTTGTGGTCCAAAGCAGGGCTGATCAGTTCTAAGAAAAAGTAAAGCCACAGCCCAGGGAACTTATCTTCCTCAGCTAGCTTAAAAAAAAACAACTAAAAGCAAAAGAGAGGTCTCTCCCACTCTCTCTGTGTGCTGCAGACAACACACACCAAAAGAAAAAGAATTATGGGGGAGTGAAAATGAAGCTTCTGCACATACAAACTGCGTGCCACCACTTCCCCCTCCCCTCACTCTCAGGTCTAGTTTTAAAGGTGCAGAACATATTACTGGGTAAACAGAACAAACAATTGGGGATACAACCATCACCCTAGGATACACAGTCAGCTGAGGCAAGGAAAGGATAGGCAGGTGGGACTGGGCTGAAGGCATCTTCATTAGCAATGGAGCCATCACAAAAGACAAATAATACCATTCCGCTCATGTAGTAACAAGGCCAAATAGGAAGGAGACTCACTCTTGGTATCTCATCAGTTCAACTTTCAGCACACATCAGATATGGGTATATGTAAACCTGGAGAGGTTGTAGAGGGAAGTTCATGCCATTTTGTTTGAGCTGGACCACCTATCTTACGAAACACTAGTGGGTCTTCAGTATTTGTGTGTAAAGCTAAAAGCATGAAAAGACTAACAAGGCTGAGATTTTTAAAAGTCCATGACTACATGGGTCTCTCAAATGGGAAAGTTGCTATTTCTATTGAAATTGTAGGGCACTATCACTAAGATTTGATTCTCCTTCAGCCGTTCAACTGAAAATCTCTCCCATTATACATTAGTAATGGGTGGTAAATACAATGGTGAAAGCTGGAGGCATGCATGGAGGACAAAAGCAGATATTAAGAAAACTACGCATAAAACAAAATATAGATTGGCTCACTAAATTGAAGCAAAGCTTCAGATATTAAGGCTCTTGTAAAAATCTAAAGCACAGCCCCAACCATTTATCAGCTTATCACAAGAGAGGTCTTGTTCAGCCTTTGATATAAAAGTAAATCCATCAGGACTGCAGCCAACCCTAAGGACTTGGTGACCTTTTTTCAGCTGAAATCATTACCTTTTGGGAGTGATCCATATCCCAGATTTGTGCATGACACATACAGAATCAGCAAAAGAACCTGTATGGGACCAAAGTAATTTGGGTCTGGTATCTCAACTGATTTTCAGGTCAACTCTCCATGAGTTACTTCCTCTTCTTCTTGATATTTACTGTGCAGATTGAACACAGGTTTCAGAAACTTGTTGGCTTTATTGTCTTGCTTTAATATATATCTCTAAAACTGACATTCAAACACACCCTGTCAAAACCAAATAGTTTTCAACATACAGGTAAGAATAAATTTTATCTTTCCCAGGCCATTGAAGAAGAAACAATGAAAGTGACATTTTTTCCCTAGAAATCCTAATCTATTTATTACAATGACGTGCACATTCCTGTTTAATTACAACATGCCATCCCTGTGCTGATGGATACTGTCCAATTCCTTCTTTGTGCAAATAAGAAGACAGATAAATAATTAATCACTACAAAGAATTATGAGAGTAGCACTTTCAAAAAGATGGAGTGGTTACCTTGCAAACAGAAAAAGAAAAATTTTATAAGTTTGTCAAATAAGGGCAAAGTTGAGCAGCTTTAATTAAAATATCTTTTATTGACTTCTTCGTGCTAAGACCTGTAGTCTTGGGCTGGTCTCCACCTTACATGAACTGCATTTGTTTCTAATGAGATACTTATACATTAGAGTCCATGTTCTCACATTTGCTTTCAAGTGAACTTGGAAGGAGGTGGAGAGTCCTACTGCCACTATACATATAGCATCTGGGGTACATTATTCTTGCAAAAGCAACATTAATCTTTTAGAAAAATTATTGATATGAAATTTTATTATTATGGCCGCCTTAATCAGCTGCAAGAATAGTAGAGCAGTGGAGTAGATTGGCATTGAAAAGTAATACAACAGGGAAAACGTGATTTGATTTGGTGGCAATGTTTGTTTCCTTGTTTGTACTTTGCTATTATGGTAATCAGTTCATTTGTTCTGATCTCTAATGAATTCCACCAAATATACAATCCTGGGGAATGACACGCTTTGAAGAATGAATCTGGCATTCCTTTGGCTTCATCAAATGCTCTGGGCCAAATCTGCATACTGGCAGATCTTCAGTGGACCTCAGCCAGTTTATTCAGCTGAGTATTTGACCCAGTTAAAAGTTTGATTAATACCATCTTATCCCAATGCAAAGCACATTTGCACAGAACTATCCCTTGTAGTAAAATAGTTATTCTGGGGAAAAGAAAGGATGTGGGTGAATTAATTTAAAGAAGTCAGTAGGCACAACACCTTCTGTTTACAAGTAAACAGTAAGACCAACTGCTACTTACCATAAAGAAGCATTTTGCAACAATAATAATTGCTATAGACAGCCCTGACCCAGTTTATACTAAAAGATTAATGCTGCTATCCCCCCAATTGCATTTCAATCACTATTGTATAACTGAAGAATCTTCTCACAGTAAATGTTTTTGTGAGTCCTCTAGATGCTGCACCTTCTGACAGAGTTCTTTCCTTTGTATAAAAGGGGATATTCAAGCATAAAAGCAAAAAATTATTAAGTATCATCTCTGCAATATTTTATAATATAAACCCACTTATTATCAAAATATAATTTTGAATTACAACAATTGTTCTATTGTTTAGAGCTTTTCTTCTCTTACACCTCAGTCATCTCTTTGGATACAAAGGTGAGGGTGAGAATTTAATGTTTGTTGCCATCTCATGCCTTTTTACTGAAAGCCCTTAGCTTCTGCTATATCCCTTTGAAAATTATATGTCCAATTCTGCATTTAGGATGGAATAGCCAATTCTCTAATTCCATAAGGAATCTATAATTCCTTCATTGCACTACTTTGCAAACTGTCATTTCTGATTGCTGTTGCACATTGACCAGCCCCGTCCACTAATCTACCTAGAGTGTGCCACAACTGTGAGCAATCAGACAACATTTACAGCTATCCAAACTGGAAAGCTGAAACCTTCCTCTGGAGGCTGTAACAACTTCACTGAATTTGAAGTACCACTGTACAAAATACTGTAGTCTAATGGCTATAACATCATTCTTCCATTAGGCACATATGAAAAATAAACATGAGAATTTTCTGTGATTTTCTTTGCTGGTGGATTTTGACTAATTTTACCAAATGAAGAGTATTTACCTAAACCCTTAATACTTTCCAAATTTTTGTACAAATAGAGTAATTAATTTTCATGTGACATAATTTCTCAATATCTTGTCTTCCCTTTCAAGATAAAGACTTTAAAAAAATTATACTCACAAGTTCATATCTCCTATAAGCTGAAATAAACAGTTTGTTTTGAGATTACTATTTTAAATTTTAGGCAGAATAGGAAAAAAAAAATTCCATATTACCTATAAGGACCAGTTCAGGGTGCTTGATGCAGCTTGTAATTCAACTTTTATGTCAAGTCTTCACAAAAAAAAATGCCCATATTTCTGGAAAACCAATTGTTTAATAACTTCAAAGACATAATTTTGGAAAACTTATTTTCTTAGCTCTCAAGAAAAAGAACTACTAAGTCTAACTCAGTCCAGACAGTTTTCTTCACCTTCAAAAGAGACTGTAAATATACACCTCCCAAAAAGTGGCACATCAGACAGATAGGTGTCACACCACTACGTTATAGAGAAGCACGCCACATAAAAGAATTTGCTGAATGCACCTGAGAGAAGAGTGAATCTCAGTAACCGTGTTAGAAACCTTTTAATATTGAAACTTTCATGCAACTGCAAATGAAAAAAAAGATCTGTTGCTGTAGCCTATTGATTACTTGTTAAGGTCTGATCCACTGTTTCTTTAAGTGAGTGGAAATATTTCCACTACAGTTATAACTGGGAAGCAGACTGGGAAAAGCACCTGCAGCCACACTCAATGGGAAAATGTGCAACAGTCCCAAGAGCAGTAGCTGTGCAGCCTGGTTGCCAAAGAAACATCCACTAATTTTACCACTACCAGGCAAGTTTACAAGGGCAGGAACAAGAGGGCTATTCAATTGAAAATACTTCTGCAGACATAGCTAGATGAGAATGGATAAAAATCTTTATGCTGGCAACTTGCCAAATTACCTTTTTAATCCAAACACTTCTTCCTGTGTTTCTTCTGGAATAAAAAAAATCAAGGTATTTCGAGGTGGGCCTATGTGGAATACAAAGACCTCTGATTTCACTATCCAGGGCAAACATTAGAACTGTGCATTTGAGCCTCAAAAGTATAAACATTAGCAAAGTTGTCCATTGGTAGGTAAATGCCCTTTCGTAACTGTAAGGCTGAACTGCAGGGGAAAAAGTATTTCAAGCAAGAGGTTGCACCTAGCATCAGCAGACTGGCACCAATCAGTAGAGTAGCTGCACACCAGAAGACTACACTCACTGGATTTTAAGCTGTACTGGTGTCTATTCTAGAAAAAAATCCAAGTCAACCAAAGCTTCCTCGTAGGAACATCAGATATAAGATCTCACCTAAACAAATGGATGACCACTTATGGCTCTGTGTGGTTTTTAAATAAAGTTAAATAAAGTTTTCTTCACATAAAAACTTCTAATGGCAATTAGGCCTGTCCAGTTTTGAAAATTATTTATTAAACTATTCCAAAATTTGTACAAAATACTATTCTAACTCCTTGTAGCTGAGGAGGTCATGACTCAGCTTCTGTGCATGGCTGAATGAGCAACTATAGGAGAAAGTGATCTGACTTCATGGAGCTTCCTGGCAGATGAGTAACTCATCAAGCAAAAAACACTAATTCTCCTCCAGCTGGGAGCTCAATACAGTACAAAGAAAACAAACTTAAAATCCAGCAGAGGATTAGGAAAACATCTCCTAAAGACATTGCCATGGATTTAACAGAAAAGAAGAACAAGATGAGGCAGCCTTGAAGTGGATCTCTAAGGGTCCATTACAAAGATTAATAGATACTGAGTTATTTTAACCTAAAACATGTGTATGGCAATGCAGCTATATAAAAATGAAGCCAGCTCACAAGGTACTGTTGGAGAGCTGCAACTAAGGGTAGTTTTTTGATGCGCACAGTGCAGCTATATTTTCACTAAGCAGAGCAAATTCTCCCCTGGTGCAAGTCCTCTACTGCTGCTGTTTGGGTGAAGTGGAATAATGACTGCATCTAAAGCACACTGGTCTGCAGCGTATGAGCACAGCCAAAATTAAAGACTTGCCTGTAACCAGAATATTTGATAGTTTTTTCATTGTTACTGATCATTCTATCAAATCTGATTATCTTCTGGGCTTTATCATGGACTTGCAGTATCACACAAGCACTCTCTAAAAAGCTCAGTAAGAAACATTATGTAGTAACTGCACCGTTTTTCTTCTTAATTTACAGACTGTATAGACATATTCTATGAGAGAACCATAGAAATTGTACAGATGTGGCTCAGACTACAGAGCTCCACTACAGTTTTTTACATGTGACAAAGGTGGAAAAGTTCCACTCATGCATCTGTATTTACGCTCTGAATCTATCTTCACAGATGAGAGGAGTCAGTGAACAGTAATTTCAATGTTGTGAGCTCACTGCTGAGAAAGCTCACTATTTCCCTATTTCTTTCACGAAAAGCAACCAAAGGCAGAAGTTAGATTCTTCACAGAGCATTTCTCTACTTTACACAAGTTTGCTATATAGGGCACAGGTGAGGAAGAAAAATATCTATGCTAGCCATGAGCAATTTTTTATATTTGTAATTCCAAACTTAATATAAAGCACCTCAAAATATTTGCAAAATCAGATGAGAATATTTACTCTGATCCATGTAGATGGCTAATATAAACATTAGTAGGGAGCAATCCAACCTAAAAAGCCTTTGACTAAATATCAGCTTTTCAAGTTTCCCACAGATTTCCATAATTATGATATTTAGATACCATTACTATAAAGTCATTAGAAATAGTAACTGATAAAAGAAACAAGCCTTATGCAAGGATATTCAAACTTTCAAATTTCAAGTGTAAGAAGAGACAGTTCTTAATACATGAGAGTTCAAAGATGTGGTTATAAAGGCCTGCTTGTACAACTGGGAGCAGGTGTTGCAGTTTCTTCATTTCAGCATCAATGTACTAAGAAGATACTTATGAAGATTTCTTTTCATAATCCAAAATCCATTATAATTTCTGGATATTCTCATGAGAAAAAGAAAACAAAAATCAAAACAAACAAACAAAAGAAAACCTTAAACCCACCCAAACCTGCCAACCCACAAAACCTACAAAACAACCCCAACAAACTATGCCACAAAATCCTTACCAGACAAAGCAAAAGAGCTTGTCTAGGGAACACCCATTAGCAGCAGATTTGAGTTGATTTCATCTAAGCCTTAGGACACTAGAACCACATCATGCTTTTTTATGCTAACTACGCATGGAATATGCAAGTTCTTAATTGGTTTCTAATTGAACAATAGAATACAAGCATTTTAGAATGAAATTATGCACAAATTTTGCTAGAAATTCACTTATGATGTGTTATTCTTAGATAACTGTAAAATTCATTCTGAAATGAGCTATACTAATGTCTTAAAGTAAACAAATGTCTGTGTCAGGGTATGCTGATACAGTCCAGGATAGAGGTTAGTGATACAGCAGGTAAGGGTGACATGCTGTCTCACTCACAGTTCTTCATATTTCTCTCTGGAAACTTCTAAGTTTAATGCTGAGCAGCCGGAAGCAGGTATAGTGAGCTATCAGAGGGGCTGTGGTGAGCTATGATGGGGATGTGGAGGTACAATTCCCTGGAGAGGGGCACCAAGAGGTAAGCGTTCTCCCTGGTGGGTTTCTACACCCCATTCAGATACTCTTCATTGCCCACATTCACCAAAATAATTTCTATCATTTCCCGCATTTTAGAAACAAAGTGGTACCATTCAGTTTAAACAGAATGGCTTCAACTTCAGAAGAAAACAAAGATGAACAACTTACACTGTTCAAAAGAACCATCTCCTCCAAGGATAATGACAGACACAATATGCCCCTTCTTTTCTGTGGAGCAAAAAGTGTACATAACACTGTGCAATCGCTCTGTGTAATCTTAAGAGTGTGAAGAAAAGTTGAAGAGCAAAGACATAGTTTTTTTTATATGCTCAAGCAGGTCTCAGGCACTGTACAAATACGCCATCTGCTGGGCAGAAATACTCAGCTATCAGCAAAATCATCAGAGGAACAGGGATGTTTTGGGAAACATTCAAGTACCACTGATGAAAAAGAGATGAAAGGGTTGACAGTGCTGGGAGGTAAGGGAATACCATTTTACCAACCTGACTCCACCGTTGAGAATTTCTTCATGGCTGCTTAATTCCAAAAGCCTTTAAGCAAGAATCAGTGTCTTCAGACTCTTCAACTCAGATCTTCTTCCACTTCTTTGGGAGAGAGGAGTCCTTTCCCTGTGAGGCCATGCAGTCCCTTCTATGGAAGACAGTTCTCCAGCATGGGTCCAATCTCACAAGCAGCAGCTCTTCCAAAACTGCTGTGGTGTGGGTCACTCTTCCATGGGGTGCAGTCCTCCAAGGACAGGCTGCTCCAGTGTGGAAACAGGGCCCCCCTCTCTCCCCACTGTGTCTCCCACTGGATCACGGCCTCCTCCAGACATCCACCCACTCCAGCATGGGCACCTCCCCCACGGGCTGCAGGTGGATCTCTGGATCCCTATGGATCCCCATGGGCTGCAGGGGCACAGCTGCTCCACCATGGTCATCAGTCACCATGGCCTGCAGAGGAATCTCAGCTCTGCCACCTGGAGCACCTCCTGCCCCTCCTTCACTGACCTTGGTGTCTCCATGTTGTTTCTCTCACATGTTCTCACTTCTTCTCTTCTCTGTGCCGCCCAAAAGAGAGGCTGGAAACAAATCCCCATAGACTGATGTCTATAGAGCAGGTATTTGTTTATTGCAGTGCTGGTGGTGAGGGGGATATCTCTGCCTACCTCACCCACCTTTGTCAAGTGCTGTGGTGTATTTATACACTAAGTATTGCTCAGTATCACTGTGTCACTACAACATCATCATATATGCACCAGAACTAATCTACATGGTATGATCTCATGGTGATTAGATAGTTCTTTTGCACTGTGCTTGCATTTCCCCACTTCAGGGGTCATCAGGGGTCTTTGATGAAGGCTTCCAAGCTTGTCTTCACATCTGAACTTTTCAACTTTGTCTTCTGAGCATTTGCAGTTACGGTGTTCCTTGGTCTGTCTGATCTTAACTGGGCTAAATTCTTTGTTTTGTGGCTAATTGGCTTTGCACTTTGCCTATTTTTCATTAGTGCTAAACTTATCTATCTCTAAAGCTATCCACCTGTTTTTTTCTTTTTTGCCTATTCAGCATTAAGCAACTACTTAACCATATACTAGCCATTACATTGTATGAAAAGTTATTTATATCAGGTTATATAGGTATAAAACACTATGATTCGGGTTATATATGTACCAAGTTATATAGATATATAAAAAGTCATGATTTAGGTTATATTGATATCAGGTTATACAGATATATGAGGGTATATTGGTATCTTGTAACTCAAGCTGTATAAGCACTTTATAACTTTGATCTAAGTTATATAGGCATCATGCGTCTAGAAAAACTGTGCCCCCACTTGGTTTTGATTTTCTTCTTAAATATGTTATCACAGAGGCATTACCATCCTCTCTTAACTGGCCCAGCCCTGACCAGCAGCACATCCATCTTCAGAGCCATCTGCGATTGGCTCTGCCAGATACGGTGGAAGCTTCTAGCAGCTCCTCACAGAAGCCACCTCTGTGGCCCCCTGCTACCAAAAACCAGGCCATGCAAAACCAATACACTGCATGACAATGCAGACAGGAAAATGTATGCTCAGACTGCATGTCACTCAATGAACTGGACTAAGTTTCAGGCACGAAAGCATTCCACATCTAACAAATGTATCAGAAGTAGGACTAAGCAAAATCCTGAGCTTTTCAACATGTTATTCTAACAAAATGAGGCACAGAAGTCCTAAGTTACAGTGACAGTTGACTAAATATTACCACTGAAGAGATTGAAACCATGTTTATTCCATTTTTGCTGAGAAACAGGTAAGGATGGGTCCCATGTAAGAAGTAATACAGAAAAAAACATCAAATCAGGATGTTTTCTAATTGGTGTGAGGTCAAATATACATTTTACTGGAATAAATTCACATACAGGTTTCAGCACATGTATATATCATTTACTGTAGTTATAGCAGTTACACTATACTAGTTATACAACTATACTGTAGTTATACTGTATGCCACTACATGATCAATACCACCTTCAGGGATTTTTTTCCTAACTGCCTTGTGACAAAACATAGTGACACATGTTAAGCCACATTTCCTCAAAAAAATCCTTAACAGACTTCTAAGTGCTATTTCAAATACCTGGTACCTGGTACTTGTTAGGAAAAGAGAATGAAGTGGTCAAAGTTGTTTGAGTGCTTCAACAAGTAAAATTATGTCATCTGGCAGTTACTTTCAGGGGTTGTTGTATTTTTGTCAGTTGGAGCAAAACATGCTTATAACGTGAGAATATGACTCCCAAGTTTACTGTATAACTAAGTTACATGAATGCATTTTAACTATTTTCATATGCAGGGAGAAATCTGTATGAAGTGAAGCTTCCTGCGGAAATCTGAGGGCCTCCTCTCATCACCTGCATATCCTAGGCATAAACAATTACCATGTGCTTCAGTGGGAGTTCCATATTAGCTTGCAAACAGAAAGGCTTGAAACTAGTACTTCAATCAACACAATTGTTTATTTTTAAAGCTGGATTATTCTATTGCAGTAAACACAGGCATGCAGGTCTCCTGGGCCAATTCCATCCCACATTTTGATTCCCCATCCATAGAGCATTTAATCCAAGTTCATTTTTCTGTATTTTCTTTCATACCTGCCATCTGCTTTACAAACAAATCATGATTTGTATATAATACAGGTGGTAACAGAAAAAAATCCAAAGGTCAGATCTAATTAGACTGGATATAAATAGTTGTAGATATTTAAAACAAAACTTAAGGACAGTATGTAACAGAAAATAAGTAATTGTTACATAAAAAGCTAATTCTGTTTTCTAAACAACTCTTCAAGTAACTCTACCGAAGATTAGAAGATTTTTACAATTATGAAAACATATTTTAATGATTTTAAGGACAGTTTTTTTTAAAATGTCATGCAGAAATTTGAGATGAATTCCTTTATAAACACTGCTTCTCTTACAGTAAAGGCACCAGTGGTTAGCTGCACTGCCAAAGCTGTGTACCTAGAGAAGAAATCTTCACGCAGCAAAGCACCACCTGTTTGTGGGTCACAGAATCATAGAATGGTTTTGAGCTGGAAAGGAGCTTCAAAGGGCAGAAAGACCTTCCACTAGATCAGGTTGCTTAAAGGCCAATCCAGATACCTGGCATTGAACATTTCCAGGGATAGAGCATCCACAGCTTCTTTGGGCAACCTGTTCCAGTGCCTCACCACCCTCTGACTAAAGAATTTCCTTTTCTAAACTTACCCTCTTTCTGTTCAAAACCATCACTCCGCTACCATCACCCGATTGCTGCACTGCCTGATAAAAAGTCCCTCCTAATCTTTGCTGTAGGCCTTCTTTAATTACTGGAAGGCTGTGGTCTCCCTGGAGCCTTCACTTTATTAGGCTAAACCATCCAAACTCACTCAGCTTGTCTTCATAGGGGAGGCGCTCCAGCCCTCTGACCACCTCCATGGAGTCAGCATGGCTTCATTAAGGCGAAGTCATCGCTAATCAACCTTCTGGGATGAAATTACTGGCTTGGATCAAGGGAAACCAGTAGATATTGTCTTCCTGGACTTCAGTATGGCATTTGACACTGCATTGGATAACACCCTCATATACAAGCTGTTGATGTAGCTGGATGGGCAGACAGTGAAGTGGATTGAAAAGTGGCCTGCCTAGCTGGGCACTGACAGTGCAAATGAGCAGTGCAAGGTCCAGTTGGAGGCCAGTAACTAGTGGTCTACAGGGGTCCATACTGGGTCCGGTCCTTTAGAATATGTTAATCAATGACCTGGATGGTCAGGCAGAGTATCCTCAGTGGGTTTGTCAATGACACAAAGCTGAGACTGTGGAAGCTGTGCAGCCTGGCAAAGAAGGCTCAGGGGGAGCTCATCAATGTATATAAATACAGGGAGGGTGCCAGGCTCTTTTCACTGGTGCCCCATAACAGCACAAGAGGTGATTTGCACAAACTGAAACTCAGGAGGTTACCTCTGAATATCAAGAAACACTGTGAGGGTGACTAAGAACTACCACCAATTGACCAGGGAGACTGTGGAGATTCTACCCCTGGTGACTTCAAGCTGTTTGGGCAAATGGCTCTAGATGTCCCTCTTTAAACAACAGAGTTGGACTAGATGATCTCCTTAGGTCCCTTCTACCCTCAACCACCCTGTGACTCAGCAAACAGTAGAATATTGAAACTGGTCTGAACACTTGTACACTGTGAGACACTAAATGTCTTCAAAGGAAGGGAATAGTTCCGGTTTGATATCCCTTGTAGTGACATGTAATGCAAATCCCTTCTCAGTTATTCAGCAAGATCCTTTAATTCTCTAAGAAGCTCCCCTTTGCCCTCTTGGTAGTTTGTCAGATGTGCTAAATCTCCTGCAAGCTTCCTGTTTCTGACTTTGGCTTCTAAAAAGTTCTTCAGCTATTTGCCCTTGTAATTTCCTTTGTCCGCACCACCTGATACAGTTTACACTACTGTAACCTTTATTCTAGGTATCAACAGAAGAAGATGAGGGATTTACTCCGCCTATCTGGTGAGCCAAGTTTTCTTGTTCCAAGAGTTTTCTAATACAAACGTTTAAAAATTTACAAGGCAGCAGCTTCTGCCCCTTTTATAAAGAGTCTGGCTGTATACTTAAAGGTCTTTCCAAAGAAATTACATAACTGACAAAAAACAGCCTTTCAAACACAAAAACACAAAGGCCAAGTGCTGACTTAATTAGCCTTGCCAAAAGAAGACTGAGGGACACAAGGGGGAGCAGATCTTCTGCTATAAATATCTCAAGGAGATAACAGTTATTCATACTAAGAGAATACTGGCATTAGAACAACTAGTTGTGAATATATCTAGGATGAATCCTGAAAGCAGGTTTTCTTCCACTGAAGCAGAGATTCCAGAGCAGCCTTAAAATGCACCCAACAGCAGCACACATACACAGTGGCATCCAGGTTCAGGGGCAAGAGTTTAACAGGAGAGACTGGACTCTTGACACAGAAGATTTAGTATTGCATTCTTGTCATCTGTTCCACATTATAATTAATTCTGATAGATCACCATTTTTCATGAGAAACTTTCACTTTACAACCACACATAAACCTCACAACGGCCTGGAGTGATGAATGAGTCAAGTACACCGAATGAAAAATTCCTGCCAGGGTCTCCCTCACAGAAAAGGCATACACATGACATACCAGAGTTCATCAGTCTCAGAAGTAATCCTGATAAAGCATATATGTAACTCAATTTTCACTGTGTGTCTGATGCACTGTTTTTTTACCTGTTTCAGCCAAGGCTTAAATTTCTCACCCCCCCCTTTGGAAAGTTTTCCTGTGTAAGTACTGTCTAGGCACAGTTACATGGTTACAATATCTCAGAGGATGATATCATATTCTTCCTTCTTACACTGAAATATGCAATGCAGGCAATAGATACTTTTATACCATTATAACCACAACCTAGGAAAATCACATGCTTTAACTGACTTAAACCTCTAACACAGGCTCATGTGAAGTCCTTGAAAGAAATCTCAAATGTTTCTTACTACTAAACCCTAGCACCTTAATTATTCTTAATTCACAAAGAAGGTTTTGTTTATTAACTGTTTTTGAATGCCAGAATGTAACTTTGATTCAAAACAGACTACCCCATGACCTTGTGTGGTGGAATTTCACATTTATAGTTTTATTATAATCTGAAAGAGGCGGTATCTGAAGAGCAGAGAAAATGACTACACAAAGAATTTATAGAACATTCTTTTATGTACTGAAGACCTTTAGATGCTTTTTGACAGTTTCAAGAAAAAAGTGAAAATTTTCACTAGTAGGAAAAACCAAGAAAGAAGCATTAAATATTCAATGACAGTGTTGGATACAGTGAAACCATTTAATTAAAAACATGGCTTTTAGCATTTTTGTAGTTTAACACTGTATGATTATAATAGTATATTTACTAACCACATTAACAGGAGTCTGGCTAAATACATATCAACTTGCTGACATTAGTTATGAAATTGCATATACACATCTACCAAAAATCTTTAAAGAAAGTGCTATATAAAGATTAGTCTTTTATTTGCCATGAACATATAAGTTTCATGAATATTTTTCTACACAGACTACATAATGATACATACTGAACTATCTTGCTTTGTGCATTTTTTAAATTCATTAAAAAGCAAATGCACATAGCAATATACCATCCAAAGGAATGCAAAATAGAAAATCTCCCTTAGAAACAGGGTAACTTCTTTTTTCCCACTTAGCAAGTAGAGCTAAACTCCCAGAAAATACCACCAGGAGTGTCAGCATCCAATCCCTCATGCTTTTGAATTCAGCAGACCTTGAGAAAACACAAGGAATACAAAAAAAGGTCCTGAATGGAAATGACAATTACATGGGGGAAAAAAAGACACTTTCTTTTCAGCCCAAAGGCCAACATTAGTGTCTAAGAAGACACACTAAAATTTATTCTCTACAGAAGTGAAAAAATATAGTAAAAAAATCCTCATCTCAATTCTTACAACACATTAGCATTAGATTAAAATCTAATTGATGCTTAAATCTGCTTTAGATGTCACCTGAAAAATTCTCTGGGCTCCAACAGGGTGATGAGATTAAGCAACTGGAATCTTCACACACCAAACGAATCTTAAAAGAAAACTTGTTCTAACATTTTATAAAAGAAGCAAAGCTCCTAGAAGTAAGAACTGCATTCTTTTTTTTTGGACAGTACATAAACACTGTTTAAGTAGTATACCTCTGTGCCAAAAGAACAGAATTATATTTTACTATTTAGAGGTACTTGCCTTTGTTGCTTCAATGGTAGCTAGTGAATTGCTTCACCCTCCTATAGATTCAATGCCCACTGCTACTAATAAACCACTTTCTGGTCCAAATACATTGAACTTCAAATATTTCTTCTCTCTCTCTCTCTTCCAAACCACCTTCCTTTTAAGAAGCATAAAGTTATTTGCACAAAATTGGTAGTTACACAAATAATTTGGTAACACTTCAGCTATGGTCACTGAATAAGGTTTAACATGGTCCTAATACTTCAGGAAATACAAAGAGAGCTGTTAAAAAAACCTCATCTTTTATACACGATAAATGTAGTTCAAATTGGTGGATAAAAGGATTGAAATCTAGAAGTGGATAACATGGCTCATGTATCAACATGCAAAATACAGAATGCAATTTTATTCCTCAGGTTTAACAGCCACACATGAAAGAAATAGAAGCAATGAAATTTTTCAGCACTTGCCACACTAAAGCTGCATTGTAACCATCAGTTCTCATACAGGGGTCTAGTATTGTTCTTTTTAAGTGAATGGGAACTACACAGGAGATCTCAAGAGGCGTACTCTCCTTGTGCAGGCTTCCACTGTAACCTACTGCATCAATTTTCTGTAAAGCTAAATAGCATTTTCTTATGCATTTCAAATATCAATGTGTAAAGAAAGATAAAGATATATGTACAAGTGTGATGGATGTAGAAATCATGACACAAATACTCTCAAGAAATGGGACAAAGTAACAAAATAAATTCCATTCACTTTCAGATTCCCTAACTCAAGGAATAACAAATCAAATACAGTTCCTACATATTAAAAAAAAAAAAATAAGGTAAAAATAAATCCTCAAAACTCTGGCAAAATAATGGGGTAAAAGAATCCATAAAAGAATCCATAAATATAATTACATATTATGTAGGGGAATAAAACAGTATTGCAGAGGCAGAAAATGAGAAGTGTCTTGTCACTGCAAGACACAAGACAAAACACAGACTACTGTCTCTAGCAAGGCACAAACTACACACACATTTACTTCTACAAAACAGTGCTAGAGGTAAAGCTCAACAGTGGTCGAGTTTAAGAATTAGCTCTATGACATGCCAAGATCTGAGATCCACTATAAATAATCTGTCACAGGTAAAAATGCATAAATTATACATTCTTCCTCTTTGCCTTTCCCTCTTTTTTATCCTGTAATTACTAAAATACTTAATCTTCCCTGCTTAGTTCTCTGTATTAATTTTTTTTTAACCCTAACTATAGCAGATTTTCACACTATTTTTTTGTTCTGCCACTTCTGCTCTATTGAAAAAATTTCTAACTAAAACAGCTCAGCCTTCTCAATACCAAATACAGAGCAATCTTCCTGAATATTCCACACTGCCACTCCCTTCTTACCAGAAAACTACTTGCACAAACCTTCTCTTCACATACATCTTCCCGTTTCTCCACTGAGTTCTCATCACTGATCACAAAGACATAGGGAAGAGAAAATAGTTTTCCTCAGATGATCATTCTCCTAAAAGCACATCTGCAAGGCCTTTAACTACCATTGATGCAACCATGGCAAGTGCCTTTTTGGTGGTTTTAAGAAACACTTCCTGAACAAAAAACTAGCACAATCTAGTAAGTATTTCTGCTCCAATGAATTATGAGAAACAGCATATGAGGATATATTAGAAATCCATCAGGAGAAAAGTTCTTCATTTATGCTTTATTCAGATAAGGGCTGTGTTGTTTTGGGCGGCACCCAACTTCTTTTGTTTTGTCCTCTGATATAAAAACAAAGAAATAATGCTTTGTAAAGCATCTTGAAACAAAAGCCTGCACTCTTGCAAACACAATACACAGATTATCCTCTGCTTTCCTTATTGGGAATGACAATATTCAGACATGGTTGCTGAATTGCCTTTCTCCCTCTCCTGGTGATTTCCTTCAGTGAAGTCAGCGAAGAGCTCAGAATCAAGGATGGAAAGGCATCAGATCTTCTTCTGGGATCCAATCATGACCTTTGATACAAAGTTTACAATGGCACTGGCAGGTTGTTCTGGATCATGCTCTGCAAAGAGGTGGCATACGTTGTCTGTGGCACTGCCTTGCTTCCTGGCAATGAACCCAAACACTCTGCAAGGGCAGCAATCACAGCATGTCAGAGAACTGACAGATAGGCATTGCCTCACTTTATAAAACAGAAAAGACACTGCAGAAACCAAGCACATATAGAAGATTTCTCTGTTCTGATGGGCAAGGCTCCACATGACTGCTAAACACAGTGGTCCAGATGGACCAGCCAGCTCAGGAGAGAACCAGGGAAGGAGACTGTCCCCCTCCTACTACTCTGTCCTCACGGCATCCTGTACCGTTTGCTGTCAGAGACATGCTGCTGACCCTGGAGATATATTTAATCTGATATGATACTGCTGTTCTCTTACCTAGTTTGGGGGGCATGTGGTGTGGTGTGAGAGGGATTGCCCAAAGAGGATTTTGAGGGCCACACATCTTGGGGGACAGAAAATTTAAGCCATCTATCTGTTTCTGTTTCTTTCCAGAAACAAGTGCTGAGCCTCTCTCTTTAAGTTATTTCTGTTGATTAAAGGGTGACAACAACGTTTGCCTTTAACAGAAAACACTCTGCAATCCACAGTTAATTGTGTATTTATGCCACACACTAGGAGTGTTTTCATATATGTACCAGAGAGGGATTTTTTTTAAAGCTATCAGTCTAAGTGAGAAAGACTTATTTAAGTCTTTCTGGACAGGTGGAACACAAAACTGAGCGGCAAGTATCTCTAATGGCTGAAACCACAAATCACAGACCTGCAATCTAAATAAAGCATGCTAGTTCTGGCTCCAGACTTCCCATCGCCATCCATCACATAACTAGACGCCAACTTGCAGAGGTGTAGATGAAGTAACCAATGTATAATTACAAAGGGTTGAGAGACTTTTGCTTTCCCTTCCATAACTCAGACAAAAGTAATTTAGAACACTAAGAAACTGATCACTTTAATGATATTCCTAAAACATTCAGTTAAAAGAGACTCCACTTACTTTGCAGAAAGGCCATCTTTCATCCACCTTGTCCATTAAGAAAGCAGTAAAAAAACATAGAATGGAGAAATAAAATTGAAACCTATATTAGTTTTCGTTTGTTTGTTGAGGGTTTTTGGTAGAACAATACAAATAACATATTAAAAATACTGCTTGTCATACTTACTTTCTGTCCTGTGGATCCAAAGCACAGAAAAGAACAGTGTTGACTGAATAATGCCGCCGAAAAAAGAGTCTGGATAGGAAGAAATAAAACGAATTTCAGAAACAGTAAAGGTGCTTAGAATTCTAAATAATAAACTAATCTGAAAAATAAATTATATTTAGAATTAATTTAATACAAATTTTTGCTATCTCTGAGTCGCCTGAACTCCTCCAACCCAATAAATACATATCTAAAACACTAACATCAAGTTTTTAACTAAAGGAAAACTGATTTGTAAGCTAAGAGCTAGGAGTATGAAATGTACTTTTCTAAAAACTGGCCATTTAGATATTATTTTAGTGGGACAGACAACTTTGTGGAACTTGTGAATAATTTTAACATTATATTTCAAAATATTCACACTCCTGGGCATTAATTACAATGCAAAAGTTCTGTGATCTGCCACAAATTATTGTAAACCCCATAGAATGAAGAATTCTGGCACTTCTTTTTTTTAACCTGTAATGAATTCTTGTTGTCTTTCCTTTGTTATTGTAGTTTTTCTAATTGAAAGAGTTTGTAGTAGCCTAACTAGTACTTAGAACAAAGTAAATATAAATCAATTTTTTATCACAGTTTTTTACAGGCTATCCAAAACATTGTTTAATATCCTGGAGATGATACATCATCTGCTTAAGTCAGGTGAAAGATATCATGAAAATAAATTATTTCACTGAACAGGTTCACTATAAAATGCTAGCAAAGCCATTACTTTCCCTTTTCATAAGAAATAACAATAAAAAATGTTATATCAAAGCGACCTTCCAAAGGAAAAATATGCCATGTGGAAATAAACTCCGCAGCTTAAAAAATGTATTTTCCTGTACTGCAGCCATCTTACACAGTCACCATCATTCCTAAAATCCCAGTATCCCCTGAGACAGAGATTGCAAAATGTAACTACGAATGTCAAATCAACAGTGGCCAACACCTGATGGGGACAGGGCCACATATTTTCTTCCCACCCTCCTTTTGCTTACTTTCTTTGGTTATCTGTCAGTGTGATTCCCTGAGCAGACACCTTGAAATGGACAACAGTTGAGACAGGAGAAGGATCTTGCACCAGCGTCAGGCTCAAGGCTTTCTGTATTGCCTGGTAGCCTGTAAGGGACTCCATGTCCACTGAATTCAGGTACCAAACATTACAAGCTGTAATGAAAGAGGGGAAAGATTTTAAGAGGTCATATGCCTTTTGCTCTCCCTTTGGTTTTAGTACCTTTATATCAAAGCAAATTACTACATTTATTGATTATCCATAGATAGCCTGAAATTTAAATAAATACAAGACAACACCAGAGAGTACACTTGTAGGTAGTACTGGAGCAAAGGCATTCCTGAAAAAATGGGGATATTTTGCTTTTAAGTTCAAATACATCAGCCAGTAAGAAAATACACATTTGCAGCATACATCCACACGTTCTACAGTTTCAAGTATTTAAACTATATTCAAAGGAAACTATTCACTTGATTGGCAAGACAAGAATGTTTTCATTTCAAAGCTTACGTCTCACTAATTTCGTAGTGTTCTGTATGTTTAATGATTTCAGGGCAAGTAAAACAATTTCCATACTGATGAAAATTACTGACATACATTTTTAGGTCTTTTCTTTATTTCAGCATGCACTTACTTCTCCAAGTACTATTCCTCTTCTAGAGACATTAGCAACTTCTGAAATATCTCTACAAGATAGATGTTCACTGGTTTCTAAGGCTACCAAACAGTTACTTTAGTTACTTTTTTTAACATGGTTTTGTATCAAATGTGCAGTGAGCACTAGGAAAATATGTATTAATATTATATAGCATTATATAGCAGTACTGTACTACTGCATAATACTACATAGTACAGTGCCATCCGAAGCATGAACTATTATATAGAATTAATAGAATTATTCACATGCCTACTACAGGACTGCGGTATGAAGTCAAATTTACAAACAAATTAAGAACACGCAAGAATGATTATCCACCCACATCCATAGCTAAACACTAGCACCAAGAGATTTTGTGTTCAGTAAAAACACTTGTGTAGGTATCCAGGACAAAATTTACAACTCTGTCAGTTGACACATACAAATTACCAGGGTTACATTTCATTTGTTTAGCAATTTCACTTGGCTTGCCAACATTACCATGAAAGCAAACATTAAATAAATCTAACAGTTTCTCTTTTTATTTAGCTATTTTGCAATCTGTCTTAAAATTTCTCCTATGACTATCTACATAAAATTATAGAGCTAGACACTGGCACTTTCTAAACAACCAAGTAGTCATACAGTTAAAAACCGCAAAAGCCTGATTGCAGCATAAATGACCAGCCCAGTAACTTCAATCTCTGGAGTCCATCAGTGAAAGAAGAGATCCTAAGATTTTATTTATTTGATTTGCAAGTGTAAATTTCTAAAATGTATTTGTGCATTGCTGTGAAAATTTCAACATCTTTTGCTTGAATCAATTACAATTCATGCACAGAGGAACTTAAGATGATGTGTAGCAACCCAAAACTCTAATGAACATTCCAAACCATTTTCTTCTCCCCTCATTACTGTGTATGGTCGGTACAGATTTAAAGTTCTTCATTATCCTGTGGGTCTTTCCCCAGAACAGGAAGCTTCCCTTCTTTCACGACCAATCACATCAGAGTCCCTTCCTCCTCTACCACACAGTGCACTGGTGTCAACAGACTGTTTTCGGGTTTTGTTTCTAAATGAAATTTCCAAGCATTTTATCTAGATTGTCCTCAAAGTGGTAGTTCAAACAGCAGTTACCCAACACAGTAGATTCCTTTGCTTCTCTAGCACAGAAAAGAATAAATGGAAACTTACAAAAATGTGGCAAAGTGAAAACATTTCAGCTTAAAAAGGAGAGGAAGGTAATGAGAAACACTGAAAGATTTCTCATTTGAGAACATCATCCATGGTCTGACAAGGTATTGAGAATAGTAATCCTGGAGAAACCATACTCCAAGCTAGAGCAAAAGAAAGACCTTGCATTCGGTGCAGCTACCCTGCAATGTTGCTGCTCTTCTCTTTCACAGGTGACATTTTGGAGCACAACTGTGCCATCAGCAACAGCGTAACAATGCTGCTTTTAGACTGGGAGTGTCCTTTGTCCAGAATGCTTAGTTTCTTAACTCTATCATTGTAAAGAGAAATTAAGAACTGCAATTTATTAGGACAGAAAATTTTGTTGCTGAACAGGAAGATTAATAAAGCAAGGTGTATGCTAAGGGAAAGCCTCTTATCTGTATGGTTTCTAGCTTTCAAGTGACAGTGTTTAAGCAGCAAAGGATTTCTAGTCAGCTACAGCACTATACTCATTAGGTTTTTCGGGCAGCTATAAAAAAATAATCATTCTAGGAAAACACATAATTTTTTGCTTGTGGAGTGAGAGAAGTGTGGGTATAGAAGAATGTTTTGAGTCTGCACTTCAGTGTTGAATTCCACAACTTGAACACTTGTGTGACTGGAAAGGGATTCCTGACATACCAAGGCTAAAAAAAAGAACCTCTGAGAACCTCTCATAGCTAATTTATCTATTTGGATTCTAAATCCTTGTTTAAAAACAACAAAACAAGTTAAAAACAAATACACTAAGTACCCTAAATGACCCATGATATGACAGCTCCCATAAAGACTTATCTGACTAGCGACCCAGCTGAAGAAAGAATTATTTCTTTTTCTTTGAAAAGCATTGTATGAGCAAGGAGAAACCAAATTTCTTGGAAGACAATATCTGCCCCTTTTGATGGCTTTTCTAAGAAGTAAAATTCTATAAAAATTAGTTCTCTGGTTTTTTTTCCTGTTGGCCACAACAAACAACAACCAGTGAGCCAACACATGCTTACTCGCAGCATGGCCTCAAAAAGATTTGTCATTGCCTCAGCCATGAGAGCCTCCTTTTAATTACAACACTTGATGCGGTGCTTCAAATTTTAAAGTTAAAGCATACTGCTGCACAAGCAAGGAGCAACACTCTCTCCAGAGGTGGAAAGCCTGACAACTGCCCCTTCAGAAGTGCTCTAAAATGCATGAGGGCATTGAGGCAGCATTCTTAGAAATGCATGCTTTGCCACAACACCCGTGGATCTAGTGGTAGGCTGAACTCAAACTGAAGTGGCAAATGTAATGTATTCCTGTGCTCTAACAACACTAATTGGGTGGCTTCTGGGGAGAATGCATAGCAACCTGAAAACCAAGGACTACAGGAGATCCCCTGGACACACCCACTTTATAGAATAACACACTTGGTCACATTTCTACTAAGGACAACTTTAAGATTATGTAGGAGTACTCAGAGCACTGTCAATACTGTGAGTTAGGATGCCACCACACTTTTTCAGACAGGCTGTTTAACTAACTCTGTGGATGAGCTGCACACTAATAAAGCAGGTAAGAAGCAGAGCACACCTCTACACAGCTGTTGCAAACACCCCAGTTTGAGAGCCATATAGATGGTAACAGTGCATAGCATCACATCATTTGGAGACACTCTGGTTATGGTACTTCTGTCACATCAAATAAGATTGCAGTAACACAACTCAACTTGCCAGAATGGGCGCTGCACTATGCACAAGAATCCATAAAAGCATCCAGTGGAAAACCAGACACATGACATTTCCTAATAACATCCAGCACAAATTTAAACACAGAAAACTGTTCTTTAATTCTTTTTTTTCAGATTGATGCAACACTAAGCATTTTGCAGTGGTATTGTTAACCCTATGATAAGATCTTAACCCTAACTGAACATCTTCCTTAGCTGGCTTTTGCAGACCTCACATTTGGTTCCTGAACCTCTGCAACCACAGGTTGAAAATATCCTCTCCAAGTTTATCAGTTATGAAAGTAATATCCTTAAATGCTTAAATATGCTTAAAAATTGCTGTGCTTGAAGTAACCTACATATACCTCATATTCTCATGAGACACATGACTGGAAACCAAATATAGGGTTGTAGAACACAGGAGCCGGTTGCAGAAAACAGAAAAAACCTAGTAGATATCCTCACAGCGCCCTTTACACTTCTACACAGCACAATACATTTAACTGCTACCTTTACATATCCTTTAATCCAGTCTAAGCTTCAGCTTCTCCCAACCTGTAGGACACAAACTTTAGTATCAGTCAAATACAAAGATAAAAGTTCAACAGACCTGCACCCTGTTTGAGAAGCTCCGCAGCTGAGTTGGCAGCAGTTTGTGGAGAGATTTCTGCTATCTCCTCCAAGGGATCTGCAAACAGAAAACATTGTTCATGTCTTGTATTGACTTAAATCAACAAATCAAAGTCCACAGTCATGTATGAGCTTAGCACTTGTAACTGTGATCTCATCTACTGGACAACTCTTGGCCAGAAACATTAAACCACCTTCTATCTGCAATTACAATCATTGATGTAGGTTTTCTGCTGCATCAGGTTTTTTGCTTCAAGCACTGCAAGCAGGATGCTTAACCTTTATTTCCTGACAATGAAAAACATAACACAGGCAGGCATATGCTGGAGGGACTCACTTATAGCTATATTCCCTCACTATAGCCTGAAAATATCTTGAATAGTGAGATTTTAATGATCTCATTTGATCTGTATAATTTACACTAATTTATATAGAAAGACTTTCTGTTACCATGATGAAATCAATTAATTATGACTCAGAGGATAACAACACAACCTTCTTCTTAAATTGAAAAAAATTCCATCTGAACCATTAAAATAGCAGTGGAACATTTGCCTCTCTAGTGATTGTTAAAAGTAGTAAGAAAACTGTCCACCAACTTGTTATTTCATGTATATAAATGCATATAAAAAGATCTCACTTACTGCTCCATTTAGCTTGAAGCATGCCATCTTTGAATATAATCAAATGAGAGCCAAAATACAGTTTGTGACATTATTCCTATGGCTAGAGTTACAGTTATCCAAACACTTTAAATGCTCCAGGCACTATATCCTGTCATTAACTACAGAAGATCATCTTAAAATGCTTGATCAAATCAGATTAAAAATAAATCCAAAATAAAATTTTACTGCGACATGTTTATTTAAGACAAGGCAAATGTTCCAGTCCTGTACCTCTGGAAGAACAGGGTACGTTTTCCATCTTAGGTGAGGGGGATAAAGAGAACAAGACAACCTCCACACTGTTTTTCCATATAAATGCATGAGATCTCTTGTCACATCTACCACAGCATATTTTTGTGCTAAAATAGTTTCATTGATGTATTTGTATAAATCAAATGCTATTTTTGTACATTAACATATGATCTGTAACGAAAGTTTAAAGGGTTCAAAAAAACCCTTTAAAGTCACAAACCACAAGAACATTTAATATTTTAATAATCTACCTGGGGTTAACTTCATGTGGGAGAATATCAGACAACTGAATTACTGGACAAGCATGAGCATTTTGTTTTTGTCTTAGAGTGGTTTATGAAATCAGTACAAACAAAATTAGAATCATAATCCCATGAAGCAACATAAGCTTTTTGATCATTTACTTGACCAGTATTTAAACCTGTGCAAAATGTTACACTCCTCCTGCCAGTGTTGCACTGGCAGGGCACAATCTACTCTTTATCTACTTGTCCTTTTGCTATCCAGACCTGAATGAGTGGTTAAACCTAACCACACACTGGCATAATGTCATGTCTAAGAAGTACATTTGTCTTCCCATATGGTAAATTACTGCATGGATTTCCATGATGAATATATGTTTATGACTGGAATATCGTAGTACAGCACTGGAATATCACAGTATTGTCACAACCACACTTTGGAGAAGGGTCATCACCAATACTGAAGACAACAACACAGCTTCCTCCTTGGTGCATTTTTGCTTAGATCTCAACTTGTGACACATTCACCTGCCTTCAGACACACTTTGAAGCAAAACTTGGCTGGGAATATCTTTTCTGTACTTCAACAAGCATACCTCTGTCTGGGATGAGGAGCTTGCAGGGCAATGCCAGTGGAGTGATGGAATGCTGATACACCAGAGCTGTCAAACTCCCTGTGGTCAGAAAAGTAACAAGACATGCACAGTTAACTTGGTAGACGACAAGAACGCTTAAGTTATGTTTGCTCTCAAGTATTTTATAGACTAAGGGCCCCCTCTGCTTCCCTTTAGAAATCTCTTGGGACCTAAGCCAAGATCTTCTTGAACTCATTAATCACAATCGTATGTTCCCTTTCCCTCTTAAATACACAGTTTAGATCCTAACCTAAATTCTGTGCTTCAAATGGAGAAAGCACAAAAATTACAAAATCAGTAACATATACAAGTCAGTAAATTCTTTTCAAGGCTCTTAACTTATGCTACATGAAGTAAATTAAAATAAGTAAATTCTTACAAATGTGGTAAGAGCACAAGAGGTTGCTTGTGCTAAATTACGAGGTTAAAAAAAGCAATTTCTACCTCTTAGCCACCTAGTCTTCAGCATCGAGTGTTCTGTCTACACACACCTCTATTTTGTACTTCTGAAACTATAAAAGATAGTCCAGGTAAAACCTCTTCCATTCAATCTAGCAGTGATGTACGTAACCTTCTCAATTAAATTATTCTTCTTTTATATTTGAAATCACTCTTTTAATTCGGCCTTGGCTTAACTGAAGTAATTCAACATCAGTTATCTTTGATATTAGCATGTGAGACTATAAGCAGTGTGAAGAAGGCATAGTATTCATTAATCTGTACAAAAAGCCATCCTTCAATCCCATTTACTAACAAGCAGCAAACATTACAACCATATGCTGGAGAAAAATTTACTTCAACCAAAACCAACCTCATCTTTACAGTCCATCAAAAATTTCTTTGAAATGGAAAGATAATCCAATTCTACAAGGGTCTTACAGAAATGCAAAGACTGATTGATGCTATCAGTCATTCACTATCTTACCCATGAACATGTGCAATAGTGCCTATTCACCTACTTTGTGAAGTCAGTTGTGCTCTGACTGTGAGTTCAAGCCAGTTTTTCTGCATCACCGCATTTACTGTAATATTTTTTTTATTAAACTGTAACTCCGACCTGCTGTCAAGGTATTTGTGTAGGGTTCATCTCTCACTGTGGTTTACTTTCAAACCAGTACACGCTGTACACATTGAAAGACTAGGAGATGTTCAAACTAAACAACTAGTAGGGCTACATAGGTGCCTAACCAGGTACTTCAAGACTGAGACAGGAATGGACTAAAAATTCTCATTTAAGATAAGTCTCATGCCAAATACTGACAAACTTCAATCCACCTTTATTTTAAATATTACTTTAATTTCACAACTGTTAATTTTATGGTAGATGACTCTTTCACAGGTGTATTTGGTGTACATGACAAGGCCTGTAACAGGGATAGGAGGGCTGCAGGATGACCTCTGGGTAGAGTTCAGGGGCTTTTCATGCCAAACACAGCCCTTTCCAGCAGACCCACTGCAGGGCACCTATGGAAAAAAGCCTGGGTGAGACACAGTAGAGGGAATGCCACGGAGAGAGGAGGAGATGCTCTGGGTATCCAAGTTGCCCTCTCCCACCTTGCAGCCTCTGGAGGACCTCACATTGGAACAGATGGGACATTTTCTGTGGTTGACAGAGAGCACATGCTGAAACAGATTTTTTTCCTGAAGGATGGCAGCCTACAGGGAAAGCCCACATCACAGGAAGGAAAAACTGGGAAAGGGGTGAAGCAGCAGAGGAACTGTTCTGTAATGCCCATATGCCCTCACACCCAGTGGGTGTGAGGAGTCTGGGTGGAAGCAGTGAAATTGAGTTTGGAAAAGGGGAAGGAAAAGTGTTATTTAATACTTGTCTTTGTTTCTCATGTTAAGGAAACTTCCCTGTCTGACCATTCAGGAGTCACTCTGGCAGTCACTGTTGCACCACCTGAGCTGGTACTCAAGGCCCCTTCACAGGCACACACACTTATAGTCAGATGTCTCTTCACAAGCTCAACCCTAGGTTTCCCTTAGCAGAGTCTCAGACTTCCAGATACCCTTGCAATCTAAGGGCAGGAAAGTCCAGGGGTTGGCTGCTGCTGGTCTCTTGAGTGTCTGGTCACCTGACTACACAGGTGCCCGGGCCCTTTGTTATGCAAACGGTCAGCAGGTCATGGTCTCTTGCCTGGGACACCCATAGATCAATCTGCAGTTTGCGCTTCCAGCTTGCAAAACCCAGCTCCTTCACTGAATGTATCTCTCAAGATCTGATTACTTGAATATTGATTTTAATGGAGAAACATTTAAATAATTTTCCCCAAGCTGAGTTTCTTTTGCCCTGTAACTGGTTGGCATCTCCCTATTTTCATCTCAACCCATAAGCTTTCCCATCCTATTTTCCCCTCCTACCCCAAATGAGTGGAAAGCAAATGAGTGACCAGCTAGATAACTGGCTGCTTGCCATTACAGGTATTGTACTTCCATCATATTACATTAGGTAGGCTGATATAGCATAATGTAATTTGTGAATATCTCACTCTGGTGTCATTTTTAGCCACCTTATATGCAGCATAAATATAACACAGGACAAAAGGTCTTGAATCAATTAGGATGATAAGAGTGATTTAGCTCAGCTTTCTGCAGCAACATTGGTAATGGTAGACAAGCTTGACTGTTTGAAGCTTGGTCATGTGCATCTGTGCTCGAGTGCCTGCACATCTGCCTAAGGTAAATGCACGGAATGGAACCTTGGAATGGGTTCCCACAGAAGTCATCAGGACTCAACCACAGTCTCTCATTTATATTCCATCCAAGTCAGCACTGGCCAACTGTTTCCATTTCCTCTGTCCCTGTGATGCACAGTACTTACCAAAATACGGTTCATTCGGGCATCCTTTCAAGCGTACCCCCTTCTGAGTACATTCAATCAGAAAATGCCTTACAAGTTCATTGGACATATCTCCAACTGTGTTGAAAAAGAAAGCTCATGAAAAGAAGCAATTAACAGATGTACAAACTAGGTCTTTATGAAGCAGTTTTTTCACATTACCACCAAATGTTTTATATACAAAATGCAAAGAATACAATTAGGCCTACTCTGCAAGTTACAAGATTATTTAAAAGGGGTCATTTTGCAAAAAACAAATAAGCAAACGGCTCACTTAAGACAGCCAGAAGAAATGGTTTTATAATCTTAAGTGACTGACACCCAAATATACATTTGTGTCCAAAACTGTCCAAATATGGTCCCAGCTACAGACAGGAACTGAAATTTGGAAAATTAATGGTTAGAAATTTTGATGCACTTGCCCATAAAAACAACTTGCATCCAAAGTGACAAGAAAGTAAAAGTTTGAAAAAATATTCCAATTTCCAGTGACATTTCTGTTCACAGAAGTTCTCCATATTAAAATAGTAGATTTAGCTACACAAGGTAATGATGACAATTATCTCAGTGAACTTTTACATTTCCAAATGTCTGCAATTTTATGCTAAGTCTCTGCTCCTGAAAACAAACATTTACATGAACCACTAAGGTTTCACTGCTTAAGACAGTTTTAATCTCAGGAATCTAAGACAAACCAAAATTGTAGAGCTGGATGAAAAGAGGAGATTCAAAGTCCAAGAGACATGTAAGAATTCCCTTGAGATTTAACGTTCTTTTAAACATACACATATATATGCAGACCTTTAATTAAGCCAACTTAAATATTTCTTGAAATATGGATTCACAGTATATCATACCAGACTACAAAATGAATCTTTCTCCAAATAATTAAAAGGCTATTTCATACCAACAGGACAAAGCTATCAAACCATTCAAAACCTTAACAAGAGAGCTACAAACACATGTGCTCCCTTTGATCTAGTAGGAAACACCTCAAGGATTAACTTTCAGGCCAATACAGATGAATGTATTAATATGGACAGCAGAAACTTCTACGCAAGCAAATATTGCATTGATCGCTTTTTCAAACAGCTTACTGTTTGCCGTTATGCTTCTACCAAATTAAAAATAAATTACTACAAGGTATGTGGGAAAGAGAAGCCAAGAATAAGAAATGCTACAGGAAACTGAACCAATCTGTGCCTTCTGGGAATTAACAGTGGAAATTAAAAAAAGCTACGTATAATGAAGTGAGAAGTGGAAGAATGCTACAATCTTACTACTACTAAAATAAACTGTCTCTTAAAGACTGGCAGAGTTAGAGCTTTCTCGGCCTTCTCCAAGGATTATAAGAAAAGACTACTAAAAACACGTACAAGCCACTTTCAATTTGCCTCCTAGTTGTTGCTATCATCATCCCAGTACACCTACGTTGAGTTCATTAAGGAAGTCCTTGGAGTGGTTCTGCTGATGTTTATTGGTAACAAAAAGGACTACATGGCAAGTTGTTATTTCTAAAATAAATTCAAAGTGTTACTGTAACAGAGGTGAACTGCTAACCTTGCCCCAGAGTAAGCAAATCTAAACCAACAGCCGAACAAAAAAAAAACCATAAAAACAGCACTAAGAATAAATGCTCTCCTGTAACATTAGTTGCTTACCTCACCAGTCATTATGTACTAATGAAACATAATAAGTTTTGTAAAAGAAAAACAGCAGCAATAAAAACCACTTCACTAACCTTGCAGTAGTACAAACGGAACCAAGAACACTACAAATATTGACTGCTGAGTTTCCATATACCAATTAATGATTTCTGCATGCTCTTCTCATTTTAAGTTTCACAACCATCAGGCATGAGTTATGTATGGAGGCACTGGAGCTGACAGAGTAGGTATATAAATCACCACCTCTTTTAAAAAATTATCCTTAGGAATCTCTTCAGATTTCTATCTGAAATAGAACTGTCTCAAAACAAAACTTTGGGATCAAAAATATTCAGCCCTCCAACTGAGAGAAAACTTTACACTGTAGCCTGTGAATCAAATGCAAACTTCTGATTCCTAGGGATGATCAATTGCTGAGATGACACTGATCTTTTGTTAGGTTGATGAGGTATAAGACATGCACAGCCACAACACAAGTCATGGTGAAACCATATAGCACAACATGCACCATATCCAGTCTCATTTAACAACACATCCAATGTAGCCTGCAATTCAAGTTGCACTTATGAGAAGAGGGCAAGATTCCAACAGATTGCTACCCACCAGTAAGGACAACCTACTATGTACAGCTTGTTTAATAACCTATAGAAGTACCTTTCTTTAACTGTAGCACAGAAGGAGGCGGTGTGGCAACTTTCATTGCTAGCCCATAGGCTCCCCGGAAAGAATGACTGTCTCGAACAATGAAAGACCCAGGTTCCTTTTCCTTGAGAACAGCAATGGCTGCAAGAGATTCCAACCAAGAGAGAGAAAAACATTTCAAGAACAATGCACACACTCAAAAAGTACAGAAGTGCAAATATATAACGAATAGGACATGAGAAGAAGATGTTTTTCTCTATCCTCAGTGCCCTACAAAATACAATCAAGCATATTTGGGGGACCTGACTGGAAACATTTTGTCCAAATCTCACAGATACTTATTTTAAAAGAAGCCTGAAGTACACTTTTACTCAAAAGGTTTCAGAGGGCACACAGCCCTTTGGTATTTTTTCATGCATATCTGCCATTCAAAAATCTGAAGCTTCACAATAAAGACCATTTGCAACAGCTACCACAGGTAGATTTACATTACTTCATTGTTAGTTCAGTAAAGCTAAAAATTTGTTTGATTAACTGAATGTTTTTCAGGACTACCTGACTGCTCTCCTCACTCAAATTCAGCCTTTCAACAAAGAAACTAAGAGGGGTTGTCTGCGGCCCTTCTAGGTTTTATATTTCTTTTAGAGACCAGGTATGAATCTGAAGTAGAGACTTCACCAACAAACTTTTCTATGAACGGATATGTTAGAATACGACTCAATTGATATACCTTGTTCTCTTGAAATATCTGGCTTATACCAGAACTTGGATGTGTCCTGAACAAATTTTACAGTCACATGCTTATCAGTTGTGTTTTCTGTGAAATAAAAGAGAAAAAAAAGTCAGGAATTTTTTAAAATACAGGAGCATTTTTACTTTTCTTTCCAACTTCCAATCACCATGATGAGTCAAAAAACTCATCATTAGGGCAATTTAGACTAATTGAGCTGGTTTAGAACCAGCAAATGTAGTAACATACATTAAGATTCTGAAAGCATGTTCAAACTTTCATTTTGCAAAATCCATAAAATATTAAAAAATTTTAGTTATAAAGCTGAATTAAATACAAACTTCTCAACAGAGCCCAACGAACACACACGTACATTTTTAAATTTTCTTGGCACAACTCTAAGAGGCGCAGAGAGAAGCCAGCCCTTTTTAAGAGAAATTAGAATCAACACTGGTCCACTGTAGTCAGACGGAGCTGAAAAGGTAGGCTGCCCACTGGCTGACTCCTAGGAAGCACAGGAAGAAATCTGAAGCCTTGTTTTCCGAATAATGCATCCCAAGACAGTGAAGGCACCATTTACTGCAAACAATCAAGTCCCCTGTGACATTTTCATTCCACTTCTTTTTTTCCCTCTTCACTTTTAAAACACCCAAAATTCTTTTCAGAAACTCATATAAAAACTTTTTATAAACTCATAAAATCTGATGTATTTTTGCATTTCTCTAATACAGAACCTACCTGGCACTGGGGAAGGGCTTAACATTTTTGAGAAATCTGGGAGGACATTTGGGAAGGGAATGCTGATTGTGCTTCCACTGTGAGGGCTGGAGAAGCCACTTGAAGAAGGTGAAACAGAGGCAAAGGAACGTTCTCCTTCAGAGGACCTCTTCTTCTCTGGAAGAGGTGGCTGAGCATGCAGGTTCCCTCCATGGTGATATGGAACTGCACTGTTCTGGCTGCTGTGTCCTGAGTCCACTGTAAGAAAGTTTTGTGTCAGAAAGTCACTGTCATCAGCACTTGCCACTGATGAGCTCAGGGTTTTAGATGTGCTAGCATTGGCTATGCAAGTAGCCTGTGTCTCCTCTTGGGGGGAGCTACTGTTCCTGGCACCCGTGCCGTAGCTCTGGTAGGCACGGGCACTGCTGCTGATATCATGTTCTTGGTGTGGCCCTGCTGGTGAACTCTCCAGGTTGCTCAGCGTGACAACTTGCAGTCCTGGAGTTTGGAAATGAGACAGGAGAGAGACATCCTGCACAGCACTTGGAAATTCAGAGGGCACAAGGTAACCTCCTGGCTGCCTGGTGTTTACCATTGAAAACTGGGTTGACAGGGAAGCTTTAGAGCTGCTTTCAAGCCAAGGACATTCTGCTGCAGAAGAGCTGTCAAAAAAAAAAAAGCCAAAAATTGAACACAATAATAAAATAACAGCCAAATCATTCCCTTGAAATGTTACTGTACAACCTAGACTTCAGTGATCACTGAAAGCAATGAAACATCACACCCAGGACAAAAATTTCAGGGTGCTCTTTGAAAACAGGTAATGCAGCTGGATCAAGGAATTCCAGCCTTACCCTGACCAGTAACTTCTTCAGTGTAGGTCATTATGTTCTGCCTTATCACCCTCCACCTAACCATGCTGATGGAACAGTTTCTGATTTTGCACTGTAAACTAGTCTATGAAATCAATGACAGCTAAAAATACTTCTCCTTCTCCCTGTTTGAGGGGGTTAGTTTTAATATGAATCAGTTTAGTGAGGCTGTTTGCAGCATTTATTCCCATACAGTGGTCTTGATGAGCTAAAATGCTACCTGAAAAAAAGCAGTGCGAGGCAACAATTTCTTGTGACAAAGCTGCACAGAGGTAGAGTTTTACAGAAGAAACCTGAAACAGCCATACCAGTTCTTACCTGCAGAGAGTCCTATGCTCACCAGAATAAAAATTAAAATAAATGGGCTGAGGAGATGGTTATGCACTACCACACAACAAATCAGTAACTATGATAATGGTAAGAACACAGTTCACAAGGAATAACTTGCAGACCAGGTCTATTTCAATACAATTTATATTAATTAAAAAAAAAGAAAAAAAAGAAAGGAGGCAGGTCCAATGGTTAATTTGGCAGCGGAAAAATTCTGATTTATAAAATTAAATACTTCAACATTCTTCTTTTCTACTGGGTAGCAATTCTACCTGTTCAAGTAAAAAAAATTTAAAAAAAAAGTGCTTCCAAACAAGAAAAACTAAGCTTCTGAAAAAAGTTTAAGTTGTCTCCTTGCTTCTAAAAATGAAATGCCCTTAGGCTGTAGCTGGAAAATATTACTAATATTACCAATACTACTAATCTACTAAATATTACTAATATTACCAAATCCAGAGAGAACAAATTCATTGCGAAATGCAAAGGGAAAAAGCTGACATAGGATATATATCAAAAAATAAAGGATTTTTAATTAAACAGGAGCTGTGGAAATGAATGCCAGTAGATTTACACAGTTCACATCTGAAAGGCCATTAAAGAAATTGAAGGTAAGCAAACTCAAGAAAACATCGCTGCAAGAAAAAACCTCTAGAGCTGTAGGTATCTTCTGGGTGAAATAAAAAATTACAGAAAAACATTTAGAAAGAAGGGAACAAAATTTTCTAGATAGAGTCTGAAGTAGGAATGTAAACTTGATAATGACTGAATTGCCTGATTAGCTTTTAATACATATCCACTTGTAACTGTTACATTGCCTCCTCTGCAGCAAATACCAACATATCTTGTTCTGTCTTATGGTTCACATTCGTAATCACAAAACCAAAACATTCTTCCACACTCTCAGTACTGACTGAAAATTAAACCAACCAGATTGGAAGAAAAATAGAAGATAAATAGTTAACAACATACTTAAAGTACTCACTAACACTCTGACACTCCAGCCAGAAGTATTTCCAAATACTTACCCTGAAAATGGAGCCAAATAGCCAAAAACGAGACTAGGATAATTAGCCAGAAAGGAATGTTTTTGCAGAGTAATAGAGAAGGTAACTTCTTCAGGTGTAATGTACCACCTTGTCTACTGAGTAAATATACTGCACAGCTAATGAGTGATTATGCATTATGATGGTCTTGTGAACATTCTAACAGTAACTAGGGACTCCTTTTTTGTTTGCTGTTTCTTGCTATTTCTTAGCTTATGCTGTAAGCTGCTTTGGACAAGGACTACTTTGTACCTTTATACTATTCATGCTATTGTCCAGAGCCCTACATGTTTACCATAATACAATTATAAAATAATTAAAATTTCTAAGCCTGCTGAACAGTTGAGAGAATCAGCTATACACAAACAAAGCAAATCTACTGACATTTTACTAAAAACATACATCTGCACTGAGAAGAGTGCTCCCCTTCTCTGATATACAGCTGATTCCAGTGTGAAATTTCATGACATAGCTTTAAATAAAACACCAGAGAAGCCAGTTAAGCACACAGAAAAATATATGTAAGCTTGTGCTAGCACAAATAACATAACTGAACTATAAAATTCTATTTATTTTTGTCTTCCCACTTATCTTCAAAGCTAACTGTGTCCCTCACCTAAAAGTAACACCTGGGCATGTGTTAAAATCCAGCCCACAGACAACAGGAACATTAAATGTCACAACCCACCTCAAAGTTCTTGGCAAATCGTCTGCAATGAAGATGCAAGCTAAACGTCTTGGCTGGGAACTATCATATTATGAGAACTAAACAATAATGTAGGAGAATCTTTTCCTACCTTTCTGCCCCTGGGACAGAACTGCTACTTTCAACAGCACATGAAGATGCAAAACAGGGCTGAAAGGAGGGATCTGTCTGCATTTTGGCCGTCAGCAAAGAAGAGTTAGTGCCCACGGTGCCGTCAGACATCGCCATAGAGAGGTTAATGGCTTCCGTATAACTCTGAGATTCTGCAGCAAAGAAAACAAAGTAAATGCAAATTTAAAAACAACATGCATATTTATGAACCTTGTACTGAACAAAAGTGTTCACAAAATAGCCTGGTTTTCTCTTAATAAGGTTATAAGGAACAGTTCTCATTTGTCAGAGCAGTAGATATTATTTCACAAAATTATGCTGATTGCTAAAAGCATTCAGCAGGTTAAACAGCAGAGGGAACAGAGATTACAGAATTGCTACACTCAAACTTGTTTGATCAGTTCTCCAAAATACATTCTCTAGCTCTAAAGATGAGAATGGATCATTTGTTCCAAGATATTTTGCATTTCACAATCCACAGTATTAATCAGGTATGTCTAGTCAAGTGCACCACTTGCACTTTAAATACCAGTAGAAAACTGTGTGTCCTGGTCCCAGCCAGGACAGAGTTAATTTTTGCAGTATGCAGCAGGGAACATGGCAAAGACCTGGAGTTACTGTATACCACCTCATGTCACTGCTGGGGGTGGGGGAAGGGAATCTCTTCCAGGGAGAAGGGGTCCCTTCTGGTTAAGAAAGCATGGGAAGCCACACTGAGGTGGTGGTGGTGGTGGTAGCAAGCTGGACGGTTTCAGGGTGGGGGCCACTTGTTGAATGTGGCAGGGACCTGGTGAATAAAGACACAGATGGCATTGAAGAAATCACAATCTTCTTCATATCAGTCTTTATGAGAAGGACAAGCCTTTGGGAACCTCAAGCCCCTGAGACCACAGGAAAAATCTGGATCAAAACATACCCTCAGTGGAGGAGGACTAAGCAAAGGAGAACTAAAACAAACTGGACATATTTGAGTCCATTGGGGACTGAGAGGCTGAACACAGAGCTGAGGGAGCTGGCTGATACCCTGCAAGACCACTCTCAGTATTCTTTAGAAGGTCTCAATGACTGGGAGAGATCCTTAAGAACAAGAAAGGAGTAAGTATCATTCATTCCTCCAAGAAAGGTATGAAGGATGATGCAGGGAATTGCAGGCTTGGTTAACCTAACCACAGTCTCTGGAAAGGTGATGGAGCAACTAACCTGGAAACCACTTCCAAACACAGGGCAGAAAATGGATTGAGAATTGTTATCATGAATTTACAAAGGGGGAACCATGCATATCCACTGAGATAATTTTCTTCAGCAAACCAACTAGTTTAGTGGCTAAGGAAAGAGCAGTGGATACTCCTTATCTTGACTTTAGTAAGGCTTTTATCGTGCTCTTCCATAATATCCTCATAAACAAGCTGACAAAACAAGGGTTAGACAAGTGGAAGTGAGATCTACTAAAAACTGGCTGAATATCTGGACCCAGAGGCTTGTAATCAGCTGCAGCAAGTCCACTCGAAGGCAAGTCATAGCATTATAGCCAGGGCTGACACTAGGACCAAGAGTCTTCAACATCCTTCATTAACAGCATCAATAATGGGATAAAGTTTCATCAGCAAGTTTTGCAGACAACAGAAAACTGTGAGGAGTCATTGACAAACCAGATGGTTGCGCTGCAGTTCAGAAGTGGGAGAAAAGGGTCAAAAGGAATTTTAAGTTCAACAAGCAGAAATACGAACTCCTGCAACTGAGAAGGAATAATTCGTGGCACCAGCACATGCTGGGGCTGATTGGCTGTAGACAGTTCTGTGGAGAAGGACTTGGTGGTTCTCATGGGCAGTGAGCTGAGAATGACATGAGCTGGCAGTTGACATGGACATGAGTCAGCAATACAACTCCACGGCAAAGGTGGGTGATAGTATCCCAGCCTGCATCACAAAGTGCTGCCAGCAGGTCAAGGGAAGCGATCCTTCCTCCCTGCTTAGCATTAGAGGCCACATATGAAGCTCTGTGCCTATTTATGGGCTCCTCAGTACAAGACAGACAGGGATTTGCTTGAACAAGTCCAGCACAAGGTCACAAAGACACCATCACTTCAATTGAAGCATCTTTTATGCTTCAGGAGCAGGGGCTGAGTCTCAGACAGCTGAGACTGTACAACCTAGAGAAAAGAAAGCTTGGGGTATATTATCACTGTGGATATAAACCTAATGGGAAGGCATGAAAGTGCCTTCTGCTCACAGGAAAAGAAAATGACACAACTGAGGTTGACAGTTTAGCAGCACAGAGCAGCACATGGTTTACCTGCTATGCTGGTTTTAGCCAGGGTAGAGTTAACTTCCTTCACGGTGCCTGGTATGTGGCTGTTTTGGATTTGTGCTAACACAGTAATGATAATATAGAGCTATTGTTGTTACTGCTGAGCAGGGCTTACACAGAGCCAAGGCCTTTTCTGCTTTCCATACTGCCACACTGGCAAGGAATGTGGGGGTGGCTCGGGAGGTTGGGAGGAGACACAGCCAGGACAGGTGACCCCAACTGACCAGAGGGATATTCCAGACCACATGACATCATGGTCAGTATACAAAAAGGGGGGAGAAAGGGAGAAGGGGAGGACATTTGGAGTGATGATGTTTGTCTTTCTAAGTGACCATTACATGTGAAGGGCTCTGCTCTCCTGGGGATGGCTGAACATCTGGCTGCCCATGGGAAGAAGTAAATTAATTCTTTGTTTTGTGTTGTTTTTGTGCATGGGGCTTTGCTTTCCATCTTACGCTGTTTTCATCTCAACCCCTGAGTTTTCCATCTTTTACCCTTCCAATTCTCTCCCCAGTCCTAGGGGTTGGAGAGTGAGCGAGCAACTGCATTTGGCTTGGCTGCTGGCTGGGCTCAAACCATGAAACCTGTGCAGCTACAGTTTTCAGGTGTGACTTTGTACACACCACACACACAAAGAGGAAAAACAACTGTAACCTTTATTTTCTAATAGCCTGCAAACAGCACCAGCGTAGCTGGTTTCTAAACTGACTGAATTATGTTCAACTTAATTATACTGGACATAGATACTATAGGTTACAGTTAAAACAGATGCTTTTAGATGAGGAATAATGTGGATGCTACTACTGCAGAGCTTTACACAGGAACAGTTTCACCTCATTTTTTAGAGGTACACTTAAATAACCAGTCAAGCTCTAATGGGGATTACATTTCATTATTCTGTATTAATATTAAAAAGTCAACACCTATTCACATAGGTCCAGGATATCCTGCACTGTTTTCCATGACAGAAAACTGTAATGCTACACATGTCCATGCATCTGAGCAGCTTCATTCACCTGAACAGTCCTACTGACCTCAACACTGGCAGGACTGAAACCCAGTAAGACAATCACAAATGAAACAATCTCTAATTACTTTCTCTTGAGTTGATACACTTAAAAAGAATAAGGGAGGGGAAAGAAAGAACCCAAAACCAAAGAAGTCACGGAAAAATTCCATTCCTACAAAGAGTTAAGATCACATTAATGCATCTTTTCCCTGAGGAAATCTTCCTAATGTAAAAAGTCACTGAAAACAAGTCAAAATTAATATGGTTTTCCCTTCAATTCATGGTAGAGCTTGGTTCTGCTATTATTTGAATAAGAAGTGTGCAAGGTACTTAAAAGATATGTCTGAGACAAGAAAATCTGCAAGTTAGTGCTCTGACTATAAACCATCTGAATTCATCACATAGCACACATTGTTCAGAGCAAACATGTAATTGGACGAGGGAAACCGAAAACTGCCTTTTAACAGAAACTGTCTTTTAACTATACCATTACTTTATTCATACCAGCCATAGAAGTGAAGTTTAAGGAAATATGGCAGAAATGTGGAAGAGCTACAGAACTCTGAATCTGTATTTATCTACCAGATCAGCTACATTCCAGTCATCCTCATACGGGTGCAAACAGAGTTGGAAAAGCTGGCTGCACAAACTCGTGTCAGCCAAGGTATGTTGGTCAAATTGATGTACCTATGAAGAGTACTAGAGTCTCCCCAGAAACACAACTTAGACAAATCTCCAGAGACCAGCATTTGAGAAAGTATCTCAAGTGCAACAGGCATCTCATTAATGCACATGAACCTGCCCAGATGCTTGCCAATTACACTGCAGGTTGAGACGATTCTGCTTCTGAATGCGAGAGGTTAACGCATTCCCCACGGGAGTAGGAATTGCAATCCCAAGCTTATCTCCATACGCTTGGTTGTTTTCATACCGCTGTGTCTGTTCTCCTGATACCAGCCTATACAGGGGAGTCGCTGGAATCCAGCTACCAAGAGTCTGGGGGCAAGGAGGAGAGTGGCACGCCTTCTGAAATAGCTTAAAATCTCCCACTCTAATATGATCTCAACTACGTACATAGCAGTTTATCTAATGAATTTACACAGCAAATTCCACTCCTTCCTCTGCAGCACTTGCTTGAATAAAGGGACCAAGGCTTTATTCTTCCCTTGCAAAGGCCCTGGACTGTTGCTGTTACCTTTAGAGCAGCATATACGGCATGAGGGAAGGACCACTGTCATGCTCACAGATGCATTTCACACCCCATTTTCACAGGTGTAGAACACTAAACATGGAATGAAAAGCTACTGGCAGCCAGGCATGTAAACTCCAGAAAAAACACAAACTCAGTACAACTCTTCCCAGGCTAGAAATGAATATATCTTAAAGGAACTTCCCATGAAGGCAGCCTTGTTTTTACTTCAAATAAAAACAAACCTGCTGAATATTTCAGCTATGTCCTCTCAATGTCTGATGCAGAGTTCACTGGTCAGTTGACAGTTTACTCTTTATCTCACGGAATCAATAATTCTGCAATTTCAGTTTCTACAGAATTAACTAGCCTGGAATATTTGACAGAAAGCAAAGCATCAGTGTTTCTTGTTTCATGCCCCCACCATGCCATTTATAGCTGTGAAAACACTGACAATGTAAAAGTGCAGCTCCCTACTTCAAGAAGTGGCATGACAATGCCAGGATCATTCATGTTTGTATCTCTCCATGCACCCAGGTCAGACCTACATTTACTATCACTGATCACCGACTTTAAAGGCAGGACCTTAGAAAGGAGCTGGACTCTGCACCATACACTACTGAAAAATTACATTAAGAAAAAAAATTAATATTAATTGTGCCAACATGCAAGGCACAAAAATATCCAGCTCACTCTTCTACTTGGCAGCAACAGGTAAAACCTGTAAAAATGGCAGGCTTTTTTCAGTTGTAAGCTGGGTGTGCTGATGATACAGCCAATATAAAGTAAGACTTACAGATTAAGCCGTATTTTAATCCACTAAACCTGTTGAAACAATGAAGAAAAAGGAACCCACCCCCCACCCAAAACAAACAAAAACCACCAAAAAAGGAAAACAACCTACAGAAAAAGAAAAAACCCAGAGTAGCTTAACCCACACCATGGTCCAGGTAAAAGACAGGTAACAACACTCCTCTTTTCTTGCAGCAGCCGAAGGGCAATATCACCTCATGCCTTTCGAGACAATCATCCAAGAACAGCAGGTAAGTAAAAGCAGTCATTTCACTATCATATCATGTATTTTAGTAGGTTCTCATACATTTCAAGCTTTGTAGTCCTTTTACTGAGACGGTGATAGTTAATGCAGATCAGCTTGAAAACTCACATCAATATCCTCAGTTACATCTTTTGGGGAAAGGGAGCTCTAAGTCAGTGTTCTGCTTCCAAAATGCTGAGCTCACTACCTCACAACTATCTGAGGCTAGCATAAAAGCCAAATGGACAGAGAAAATAATACTGCTCTGAAGTAAACCAAAGTAATGGCCCACTAGAGCCAGTTAACAAACTAACACTTTTCCAAGTCTATTTGCACTGTCAGATTCTTACAGGTTATCTATCTTCTCTTTCACTCCCTCACTTTTCCAAATACAAAGGTGCCAAAAATAGTAAGAGAGACCAAAAGCGTCTCTTGCTTTCAGTCAAAACATTAACTTTATTGAAATTCTGACCTTTAAAACTTGTTACATTCTGCTTTCAATTTCACAAAAATACAATGAACCAAATTATTCCCTTATATGAAACTGATCAACTTCAGTCACACTGTTCCTTCCTTTTCACAGAACACATGGAAATCAATAAAGGATGCTTGAAATCTTGTCTTTCATAACTTCAGATGCTGCATAATGGAATAAATTTATTGCGTCTTCTGCACAGTACATGCTTTCCTATTCAACATTAATTCCACTTCTCATTTAGAAGAAGTACATGTCATGTACCAACACGGAGACACCTGCAGTTTCCACATCTCCTGAAAACCCACCAATACCAAGCAGAGAAAATATAACAGGATTTTTCATGTTTGTGAAGGAAAACACAAAATTACTATTGCTTGGAGATTCTGCTAATGCCTGTTTTGAATGGACCAACTCTCTCTGCAAATAGTCAGTCAGGCTGAACCTGGGGCAAGTCATTAAGATAGTGTCTCTAGCATCCAGGTATTAACCTCTCTGCACAAAAAAAGGTCAGCTCCAGTTGCTTCATCTGAGAAGAATCTCAGTGGAACATGCATTACATGCTTGGATATATAGAAAATACGATGGAGGGGCTGACAACCTCAGAAATAAAACAGCACATCTGGAGAGGCAGTGAAGTATTCCTCAGAGACATTTATTTGGTGGAAGAAAAAACACATTCAACAGAATTAGAACCCAAATTGCTAGTAATAAAATGTAATGTACACTACAGTACTGAAGATTTTAACTTCTTGCAATTATTAACCGTGTGCATTTTAGAAAGCGTTCACTATGTTTTGAGAGCTTTTGAAATATGTTTAGGAAAAAAAAAAAGATCATTCTTGCCTTACGCCCTAAAGAGAGCTGTAAATCATCCATGTTGCCCCTTGAGGAAATATCCTCGGCACAGCAATCCTGCCCAGCAAGCTGGGGGTGAGGAAGGCTGGCACTTCACTGCCGTCAGGAGGTCAGGGGAGACTCTGGCGAGATGCATGACAAAGGTGGGAGTGTACTGGTACATTCCTGTGCTCTGCAACCCCTAGCTCCCATAATAGCCTGCCAGTAACAGCCAACTGCAGTCTCTGAAGCTATGCCAGGGGTCAGCTTATCTCCAGGCAACCACAGGCTGACACAATTAACTGCACTTACCCTCTGCCCATCCATCAGAATCAAAAGGCTGATTTACCAGACCACACTTTTCCCCACCCTAAAGCCTGAACTATATGGCTTCTTTTCTGAGAAAACAGCTAGACCTTTTTACAGGTAACTTGGTATCATACATTCATTCAAACACCAAAATACAAGTAACTCCTATTTGCTCAACAGAATCAACCATACAGCATCTTCAAAGCAGTAAAATAATTATTATGACTTTCTGAAAGGATTTCTTATTCAAATTCATTTCATTCTCCCATGTACTACCAGGGAGGAAAAACCAGAAATTTCCCCAAGGACTTTTTATGTATTTTTAAAGATCTTGCAGATGCTGTGCTACTGACTTTAAGAAAGCCTTGCTGTCTTAGGAATGCAAATCAGCTGCAGAGGCATGTCCTCAAGACTTCCGGATCACATGTAACATAAAATGTGACATTTATTAAAACACTCTTTAGGAAAGAATCCCTATCAATACGTAACATATAAACAAAAGAACCCTTATTCTATCTCTATGTACAGTAGATCATTCAGTGGTGGGAAAAAAAAATCAAATAAAACAATCAGAACACAATTATTAACACGTCCACACTAAGTTTACACAGCAAAATAGTAAAATGGGTTTAGAGACAGACAATTCCAGTCTTACCATGGTTTATCTCATAATGGAATTTCAGACATTCACATTGCTGAATATGACAATTTTCATCAAACCATAAAATAAAATTGCAATAGTTTTAGAGAAGAAAAAAAAGAACCTATGAAACATGCAAATGGTACCTTCTAATGAAGAGTAATACTTTTTCAGGCAGAATGCACTGAAAGATGAAGCACCTTTCAAGAAAAGAGTAAAATATCAGCCTTGTGCTCCAAAATTCATTATCAGTTTAAATTGCTTGAAATGTTGGAGATGCAGGTCTAAGATGTCTGTGCTGATCTGAGAAGTGCCACTTATGTCTACTGACAGATACACTGCAAAGCCAAAGGAAAGGAGGCAAGGGTAGAGGGGGCAAACTGAGTGAAAGAAGAGATAGAGCTTGGGCCTGACTTTCTGACACTTCTGAGAAGCAAGCACGAAGACTCAGTGACATTTTCCATTTTGTGTTATGACCCTATATACTTTTCCTAAGGTGAAAGAGAGGGAAAGAAGAAGTTTAAACTCTCTTTTTCCTGTCTCAGTCCAGCTCCCTGATGCCTCAAAGAACCAGAGGGGTCCCTGTATGCAGCTTTTGATGTCTGAGGCATACCTGCCACATAGAAGAAACGGAAGCAATGAAATTGATGTTTGGACCTTCCATCAAAACTCTCACTCTGGTCTCGTTCTTCTGCGTGAGAAAAATTCTGCCTAAATGTGACAATATTCAACCCGTTCACTTTTCTAGTCACTTGCCTGCAACAAGATGCTGAACCCAGCTTACTGCAGCCTAAATAACAAAAGTGAGGGCTGCTTTTTTATTTTCATATAGCATATACCTAAACCATTTTATTTTAAAAGAAAAAACCTGACTTTTCAAAGGTTGCTTTTAATAATCTGGAATTGAAACTGGTAAAAACAAACTCAGTTCAGTTTATCTTCAGTGTTGTTCAGTATCACAAAACATACAACTGAGAAGTGAAGCTCTTGCATTTTTTTTCTTGGCTTGTCTCTTGAGAACTGTGATTCAGTAACTCTCCTTTTAGGGTTGCAGTTTTTACCCAAGCTGCTACTGCCTGAATAGAAAAATTGTTTGCATTAAGGCAGTAGGAACCAGGCTCTTTATTCTGGTGCATCCTGTGCATTGTACCATGTAATAGTTGGCTGCTCTAAGACTATTATATTTTCATGGAAAGTTCAGATCTAAAGTAAGAGAGAGCATTTTACATGTATTACACAAATACACTTTGTCTCAGATGCACGAATTAGATGAATTACCCTTCCAGTGCTAATGGCAAAAAAGTGTTTTTCTCATGAAGTGAAAAAGCAGAAAAACTATACCATATTCCTCATTTACGAAAGACTCGTGTTTACAAAATCTTACACCTTTCATGTGTTTGAAAATAAATTCAGTACTGCTATAATATTACTAAGAACTCCTCAGGGGAGGAAAAAGACTCAGCCTGGACAAATTTTTTCTACGTAGACAGAAATTACGTATACTCCAGGCAGTCTCATTTCTTCTACTTTGAAGAAGACCCACCACGACACACAAAAATTTACAAGGCTTCCTCGGCAGAAAAGCGACTAGACAGAACTCTCGAGCCCTGCCTCATGCGCTCGATTATTCCTCAGCGACTGCAGAAAACTCTCACACGGATAGAACTCCTCGGCTGCAAACCTCCTCAGTTTCCGCGTAGACTCCCAGCGTTGTTACATGACTACAAAAGGCGTAACTCTTCCTCCCAGTTAATTTCCACAGAGCTCGCAGCAGCAGCAGGCCGCAGGCTCCGTGCGTGCTCGCAGCTCCCGGCGGCGCCGGCCCCTGTCTGAGGCCGGTTCGCTTCAGTGAACTCCCGCCGCCCTCCCCTTTTCCCGGGGTGACGTTTGTTTCGCTGCCGCCGCGCCGAGCGCGACCAGCCAAACTCAAGTCCAACACACAAAACGAGTTTTCAGACTTAGGAAAACGCACAAAACAGGGGAGCAGCGAACCACGACCCTACCTATGGAAGCCATCGGGACGGCTGCTCTCCCACGGGGCTCTGCGAAATCGTCCTTCCCTCCCTCCGCGCCGCATGCTGCCTTGTAGCTCACCGAATCGGGACGGCCGGGCGCGCCGCCCCGCCACGCAGAGACTTGGGAAAAGCTATTTCCCACATTTGCCAGCACCCTCCGCTCTCCCTCGTGTGTTAGAACTTCACCGCAAAGTGGGTTCCAGTGTCTGCGGCGAGAGAAGCACAGGCTCCCTTGTCTCAATGCAGCCACGCAGATGACGAATAGCCAGAGTTCACTTCACCCAGGCAGAAAGTAATTCCCCGATAGTTGTTAGATTAGGCTTCCCGCCTGCTCTTCAGCTCCGCTGCCCATTCAGTGTATGCCTGTTGTGCTGACTCCACCTCATTTGCGTTTGACTCGTTTCCCCGCTTTCCCCGCCCGGCTCCCACCGCCTCCGGCACGCAGAGCGCCGCTCCCAGCGGGTCCCCGCGGGGGCTGGCAGCGCACGGGCCGGGGCGGCTGGGGCTTGCTTGGGGGGGAGGGGGGGGTGTGTGCTGGTATTTGGTTGATTTGGGGGGCGGTTTTTTGTT